>WNWK01002983.1:0-105000 GCA_009830355.1 Cherax destructor
GTGATTCTATAATTAAACTTAAAAATAGAACAACGCAAGTAGACCTAAGAATAGGACAATGCAAAAGGATTTCTTGGCACGTGAGTTAGTACGTTTAATATGTTTACAAAAATGAAAAAATGAGCTAAGGTAGTCAACCTACCTCTTATTCCATACATCTGCAACATCTGCCACATTGCCCCCCTATCATATGCCTTTTCCAAATCCATAAATGCCACAAACACCTCTTTACCCTTATCTAAATATTGTTCACCTATATGTTTCACTGCAAACACTTGGTCTACACACCCCCTACCAATACAGGTTGGCCATCACTAATCCGGAATCATAGGGACCTGTAGCTTTCTGGATTTAGTGATTTTGCTGAATTACAGAGTAATTAGGTTAGAATACACTTAATGCAATGACGATATTTTCACATCGGCGATTTTACCCATTTTACGCCCTATTTTTGGCCCATTCCATTGTTCCAGTCTACCAAACTCATAGCTATTTCGCTAGTATTCCTTCTATTCTGTCGACTGAGTACAAGAAACCACCCATTCACCTATTTCAACTACCCAATAAAGTGGTCAGAAATAGGTAATTTGGCCAATTTCACACAAATTTTAAAAGATGCCAATTTAAAAATAGGGTCCATAATAAACAATGCAGACATTCCTAGCACTAAAATAACATTTTCTCTGTTCATTAGTCATGTCTCCAGGCCCCTCTTATATTATGCTTGCTTTCCATTTTGAATTTTTATTCACACAAAAAAAATAGAAGAATTACTGTTATGCAGACTACTGCATTATTGTATTAATTGTATAAATAATGTCAACCCATTCATGACTGTGTATTAGACTGGCCAGTTGGACACGTATTGGACAGTGACGTCATTGTTTACTCTTGAACATCGGCAATAATCGAACATTTGAGCTCAATTTTAAGGTACTTTCTGGTGTGAAACCAATCAAAATTATATAAATTTCTCTAATATATCCTTCATTCTATCAAATGAGACCAAAAAACGAGAATACAACCATACAAACCATACGAA
Source organism: Cherax destructor (assembly GCA_009830355.1). Taxonomy (NCBI): domain Eukaryota; kingdom Metazoa; phylum Arthropoda; class Malacostraca; order Decapoda; family Parastacidae; genus Cherax; species Cherax destructor. The sequence continues at coordinate 1,043 of WNWK01002983.1, forward strand.
AATACTACATTGCAAAGTCGAGTTTACACCATAAACATGGTCGCAGTATTTTTCTCATTATGCAGTGAGTGCTGCAGGATTTTTTTATATAGTGCACACTTACCACACAGACCTATTCTCTCATATGTAGGCCCAAGTTTACCCGTCATAGCTTATCTGAGTGAGCTGAGCTCATGGTGACTGACTGTGGCTTCAAAGCTATTTTATCTTTTATGGACATTGTACAGTGTATGTGCTTTACACAAAGAGAAACATTTCTTTTATTCATTGGAACCATGGCTAGGGCTAAAAGTGAGCAGGTTATAACAATAAATGGAGAAAAAGAAATTGGAATGACTTATGCAGCAAGTAGTGCCACCAAACAGTAGCGGCAGGTTGGTGTGGCACCCACGGAAATTTGAAATTATGCTAGCCAAAATTAGTGCCGGATTACTAATGGAACCGGATTACTGATTGCCGGATTAGTGATGGCCAACCTGTATTGTATTGCACCAGGTGTTGTTGATCTCTATGGGTTTAGTGCTTCCCCATGACTGTAATAATAGTATTAATAATAATAATAATAATAATATTGCATTCACTACATTTCTTCATTTGGGCTTTGATGATCTAATAACACAACCAGTCACTGATGATCTAATAACACAACCAGTCACTGATGATCTAGTAACACAACCAGTCATGATGATCTAGTAACACAACCAGTCATGATGATCTAGTAACACAACCAGTCACTGATGATCTAATAATACAACCAGTCACTGTTGATCTAGTAACACAACCAGTCATGATGATCTAGTAACACAACCAGTCACTGATGATCTAGTAACACAACCAGTCACTGATGATCTAGTAACACAACCAGTCACTGATGATCTAGTAACACAACCAGTCATGATGATCTAGTAACACAACCAGTCACTGATGATCTAGTAACACAACCAGTCACTGATGATCTAGTAACACAACCAGTTATGATGATCTAGTAACACAACCAGTCACTGATGATCTAGTAACGCAACCAGTCACTGATGATCTAGTAACACAACCAGTCACTGATGATCTAGTAACACAACCAGTCACTAATGATCTAGTAACACAACCAGTCACTGATGATCTAGTAACACAACCAGTCACTGATGATCTATTAACACAACCAGTCACTGATGATCTAGTAACACAACCAGTCACTGATGATCTAGTAACACAACCAGTCACTGGTGATCTTGTAACACAACCAGTCACTGATGATCTAGTAACACAACCAGTCACTGATGATCTAGTAACACAACCAGCTGCAGATGATCTAGTAACAACCATTCACTGATGATCTAGTAACACAACCAGTCACTGATGATCTTATAACACAACCAGTCACTGATGATCTAGTAACACAACCAGTCACTGATGATCTAGTAACACAACCAGTCACTGATGATCTAGTAACACAACCAGTCACTGATGATCTAGTAACACAACCAGTCACTGATGATCTAGTAACAACCATTCACTGATGATCTAGTAACACAACCATTCACTGATGATCTAATAACACAACCAGTCACTGATGACCTAGTAACACAACCAGTCACTGTTGATCTAGTAACACAACCAGTCACTGATGATCTAGTAACACAACCAGTCACTGATGATCTTATAACACAACCAGTCACTGATGATCTAGTAACACAACCAGTCACTGATGATCTAGTAACAACCATTCACTGATGATCTAGTAACACAACCAGTCACTGATGATCTAATAACACAACCATTCACTGATGATCTAGTAACACAACCAGTCACTGTTGATCTAGTAACACAACCAGTCACTGATGATCTAGTAACACAACCAGTCACTGATGATCTAGTAACACAACAAGTCACTGATGATCTAATAATTCAACCAGTCACTGATGATCTAGTAACACAACCAGTCACTGATGATCTTATAACACAACCAGTCACTGATGATCTAGTAACACAACAAGTCACTGATGATCTAGTAACACAACCAGTCACTGATGATCTAGTAACACAACCAGTCACTGATGATCTAGTAACACAACCAGTCACTGATGATCTAGTAACACAACCAGTCACTGATGATCTAGTAACACAACAAGTCACTGATGATCTAATAATTCAACCAGTCACTGATGATCTAGTAACACAACCAGTCACTGATGATCTTATAACACAACCAGTCACTGATGATCTAGTAACACAACAAGTCACTGATGATCTAGTAACACAACCAGTCACTGATGATCTAGTAACACAACCAGTCACTGATGATCTAGTAACACAACCAGTCACTGATGATCTAGTAACACAACCAGTCACTGATGATCTAGTAACACAATCAGTCACTGATGATCTAGTAACACAAATGCAGAATGCTGTACATTACACAGATAACCTGCATATTATTTTCTAGAATGAAAAATACTTTTTTTGCATACAGGACTGATGACAGAGACCACTGTCTCCTCATGACAGCTGTTTTAACTGTAATGATACTTTGTATGGGAATACTGATCAGCTGTAGTTGATAAAGACACACAAACAGTAATTGCCTACTTTAAGACAACATTTCTTCTTCACAGCAGGCTTGATCAAGTCTGATAGATTTTACCTGGTACTAGCACAATTTTAATTTTAATATATTTTTTAATTTTAATGAAAGCTGCTAAGCCTTGCATAATAATAAGGGGCTTTCTATAAAGTAGCTTATATATATCAGTTACTCTAATTGCATAATATATTGCACTCTACTTTATTATAAATTAGACACATATGCAACATTTGGGTATCTTTATTGAGGAAACGTTTCGCCACACAGTGGCTTCATCAGTCCAATACAAAGTAGAAAGGTGTAAGGAGAGTAGGAGTTTTGAGGTAATCAGTCCCTCGGCCTGGAGTCGATGTGTTCAGTCCATCAATCTTGTAGAAATGACAGCATATGTCCGTAGAGGTGGCTTATATACTGTAGTTAGGTGAGGTGAAGCAGCAGGAGGCGGGGTCATAGTGGTACCATCCACTAGTCTAAGTAGATCTTCGTCCAAAGGTTGGACAAGTGTTGAAGAATTCGTTTGTATTAAGATCCCAAGATGTTGCTGTGTCAGACAGGGTATAGATGAATGGTTCAGAGAACCGACAAGTTATAAATTAGACACATATGCAACATTTGGGTATCTTTATTGAGGAAACGTTTCGCCACACAGTGGCTTCATCAGTCAATACAAAGTAGAAAGGTGTAAGGAGAGTAGGAGTTTTGAGGTAATCAAAACTCAAAACTCCTACTCTCCTTACACCTTTCTACTTTGTATTGACTGATGAAGCCACTGTGTGGCGAAACGTTTCCTCAATAAAGATACCCAAATGTTGCATATGTGTCTAATTTATAACTTGTCGGTTCTCTGAACCATTCATCTATACTCTACTTTATTGAAATAAAGTTTGTTTTATTTATGGTGTTGTCATAAATTCAGTTTCCAGTTGCTGTTGATGTGTCTTTGTTTTTCACTGCTTGTTAACTGGCAAGCTGGGCCTGCTGGCCAGTACCTGGTTGCATCTGGTTTAAAGAAACTGCAAAATGAAAGAAAATGGGGGCACAAGAAAATGTACTTTGTCAAAAAAAATTATGAGTTAATCCTACCTTGTAGCCTTTACAGGTGATTGGAGGTGAGATTTGGGGCTAGTTATATTCCTGGTAGGTCAGCAAGTGCAATTTCTTACTTTAGAACCATGTATTGCTATATATTGCTAAATAATTTTCATATATGGTACCTTACAAGAGTACAGTGGAGCCCCGGTTTTCGTAATTAATTCGTTCCAGAATGCTGTTCAAGTGCCGTTACCAAACAAATTTGTTCCCATAAGGAATAATGTAAATTAGATTAGTCCTTTTAGACCCTCAAAAATACACTTACAAAAGCACTTCCAAAAATACACTTACATAATTTTTTGAGTTTGGAGCAGTACGAAAACCAGGGGTCCACTGTATGTATATGAAAATAAGATCAGGGTAGCTTGATCAAGCATCAACATAGTGGCCTCAAACCTTTACATAAAACAGTATGTAAAAATTCTACCATATTTTTTGAATGATTTAATTTAATCATTTTTTTTTTCAACCTGCTGGCCATCTCCCACTGAGGCAGGGTGACCCAAAAAAGAAAGCAACACTTCCACCATCATTCACACATAATCAGTCTTTGCTGAGGTGCCCAAATATGACAGTTTAGATGTCACTCCAAACAGCCAATATCCCGAACTCCTCCTTTAAAGTGCAGGCATTGTACTTCCCACCTCCAGGACTTAAGTCTGGCTAACTGGTTTCCCTGAATCCCTTCACAAAATATTACCCTGCTCACACTCCAACAGGTTGTCAGGTCCCAAAAAACATTCGTCTCCATTCACTCTTATCTAACACACTCGCACATGTCTGCTGTATGTCCACGTCCCTTGCACACAAAACCTCTTTTACTCCCTCCATCCTTTCCTAGGACAACCCCTACCCCTTCTCCCCTCCACTACAGATTCATACACCCTCCAAGTCATTCTATTTTGCTCCATCCTCTCTAAGTGACCAAACCACCTCAATAACCCCTCTTCAGCCCTCAGAATAATACAGTTGACCCTCAGTTATTGGCCGTAATCCGTTCCAGAAGCTTGGCCTAAAGCCGAAAAGGCTGAAAAGTGAAATAATATTTCCCATAAGAATTAATGTACGTATATACAATTAATTCGTTCCAGACACCCAAAAAATATTCACAAAAAAATTAAAATTTTGAAAGATTAATGAACAATTAACCCTTTGGGGGTCCAAGGGGTCTCTCTGAAACTCGTTCTTAGGGTCAACGAATTTAACCCTTTAACTGTCCAAACGTAGATATACGTTTGTACGCGTACTGCTCCGAACGTAGATCTACGTTTTATTTTTCATTCCTTCAAATTTAGTGCAATAGGCCTGAGTCGCCTAGACATGAGAGAATGGGTCTGTGCCCTCAGTGTGCACAGTATTAAAAAAATCTGGGACCACTTAGTACCTTGTGGGAGCACTAGTTCAATTGAGTGCCAGCTAGAGCAAATAATGTGGCAAACACCATGGATTCACTGATGTCATGTCGCATTAACACTCCCCGTATAAGAGGAAAGTAAAAATAGGTTCGATAAATACATGAGTGGCTGTGGGTGGGTGTGAGTTGGACCTGACTAGCTTGTGCTACTAGGTCTGATGCTGTGCTCCTTCCTTCAGAGGATGTGACCTGACTAGGTGGGTCATTGGTCTAAGCTGGGGGGTGACATGGCCCTGCCTTGCATGGGCCAGTAGGCCTTCTGCAGTGTTCCTTCTTTTTTATGTTCTTATATATTCGGCAGGCTGGCTTTGGCTGTCTCTGTGTCTATATCTGTCTATATCTCTGTCTATATCTGTCTATATCTCTGTCTATATCTGTCTATATCTCTGTCTATATCTGTCTATATCTCTGTCTATATCTGTCTATATCTCTGTATCTGTCTATATCTCTGTATCTGTCTATATCTCTGTCTATCTATATATATCTGTAATATCTCTCTCTCTCACATGTACACATAAGTACAGTTATTATACATAGTGTAAATTACCTAGGATAACCCAAAAATTCCAGGCAAAGTGCTATACAGTGCTTGTAGATATAAGACATTATATGCATGACTGGCAAGTAATACGCATTGTCACTTCTGCATCGCGTATAATACCTGTTGGCTTACGAGCCGCACTCAGACTGAGACAAGCAGACGGAAAGACACAGACACACACAGGCAGACGGAAAGACACACACACAGGCAGATGGAAAGAGAGATAAGCAGAGCTAGACAGACAGACAGATAGACAGTGGAAACAAGGAGAGGGTTCCCTGCTCCCATTCATCAATGTCATTGGGCTGTCAGTGTTATCTGACACTTGTCATAACACCATTCTTCAAGGAGTTTCATATACTCCAGGCACACACAGGCAGACAGAAAGACAGATAAGCAGAGCTAGACAGAGACACAGACAGATAGACAGATGGACAGATAGATAGACAGATAGATAGACAGATAGACAGTAAAAACAAAGCGAGGGTTCCCTGTGCACATTCATTCATCAATGTCATTGGGCTGTCAGTGTTATCTGACACTTGTCATAACACCATTCGTCAAGGAGTTTCATATTATACTCCAGGCACACATAGGCAGGCAAACAAAGACAGATAAGCCGAGCTAGACAGTTAGATAGAAACACAGATAGACAGATAGATAGACAGATAGATAGACAGATAGATAGACAGACAGATAGATAGACAGATAGATAAACAGATAGAGAGACAGACAGATAGATAGACAGACAGATAGATAGACAGACAGACAGATAGATAGACAGACAGACAGATAGATAGACAGACAGATAGATAGACAGACAGATAGACAGACAGATAGATAGACAGACAGATAGATAGATAGACAGATAGATAGACAGATAGATAGATAGACAGATACAGACAGTGAAAACAAAGCAAAGGTTCCTTGCACACATTCATTCATCAATGTCACTGCCTTATCAGTAGTTATCTGACAATTGTCATAACACCATTCTTCAAGGAGTTTCATATATACTCCAGGATGTCTAAAACATTGCTGGGACCTATAAATACTTTGTATATATTTATAGACAATAGTAAATGACCAAGGCAGGTGAAATTGTTCACCTGTTGGTGTCATTGTGACTATTTGAGTACTATTTCAGTACCTAATATTAGTGTTAGAACAAAGATTGGTTATGAAATCACAAGAACTATTATAAATTGTAATTACCAGAACATAAAAATTGTATAAATTAAAATAAAAACTAGAAAAAAAAGTATATCGGCATTACTTCTGCAAGCGGCAGGACTTGTTGTTGCTGTCAGGTGAGCATCCAGCACCAACTTGTCGGGCTTAAATCTCGGTAAGTACTTGCCCTAAAATTGTTTTTTTTTAGCCAATCCTGTTTATAAAAATGCGCTCTTCATTAAAAAAAAAAAAACCATTTTTATTTTCAAGATATTTGGAGCAGTGCGCGACTGAACGTAGATCTACGTGTGGACAGTTTAAGGGTTTAAAAAAAAAAAAAAAAAATTTTTCTTATGGAATGATAATCTTTTTCCGATCATAACGCTACAAAAATTATGAAATTTGATTGAAAACTAACGGAATTATGCTTTCGCGAAGCTAGCGGTAGCCATGACACTTACGCATCCGCGATTTCGCCCAATTTGAGCCCTATTTTCGGCACATTCCAATGTTTCAGTCTACTAAAATTATAGCTATTGCGCTAGAACTCCATTTCTTCTATCGAATGAGTACAAGAAACCGTCTATTTACCAATTTCAAGTACCCAAAATAGTGGTCAGAAAATGTCAATTTGGCCAATTTCACACAAATTTCAAACGATGCCAATTTCAAAATAGGGTCCATAATAAACAAGGGAGACATTCCTGGCACTAAAATAACATCTTCACTGTTCATTAGTCACGTCTCCAGGCCCCTCTTACATTACTTTTGCTTTCCATTTTGAATTTTTATTCACAAAAAATTGAAGATTTACTGTTATGTATACAACTGCGTCACTGTAAAAATGGTATAAATAATATCAGCGCACTTGTGCAAGAATATTAGACTCTCCAGTTGATGTGTATTGGACGCATGGTGTGATTTGTTTACTCCTGAACATTGGCCAAAATTGAACATTTTTGCTACTTTGCGCTCAGTTTCAAGGTACTTGTCATCGTGAAACCAGTCAAAATTATCTCTATTTCTGTAATATATCATCTATTCTATAAAATGAGACTAAGAAAACGAGAATACAAGCATAAATACCATACGAAAATAGACTGCAAAGTCGCTGTTTTAAACCAAAAACACGGTCAGTTTTTTTTCCTCATTATGCACTGTGTGGTGCAGGAATTTTTTTATACTGCGCACACTAACCGCACAGACCCATTCTATCACATCTAGGCCTAACAGCCTGTTTCTGCTTGATTTGAGGGCGCTAAAATTTAGGCATACTAGTACGTCAATAACCACAGTGCGTAAAACGTACTTGTACGACCATAACCCCGAAAGGGTTAAATCAGCATTACATACCTGTATTGACGACTTGTTGGCTTATGGAAGATAGGGAAGAGGAGAGAGGGAGGATTTATTGTTTGGAAGGGGAATCTCCATCCATAAAGACTTTAGGTAACAAGTCCTTATCCAGGGTTACTTTCCTTTTTTGTCTTTTACTGCCACTAGGACCAGCTTGAGAGTTACTGGACCCCTGTCACACAAAATAACTGTCCAGAGTGCTGTGTTTCTGGCATCTCTTTAAGATTTACCTGAAGTGGGACAAGGTTTTGTCACTGAACATGTTGGAGATATGGCTTGTTTCAGCTTGCTCAGTGTGGTATTTTTCAACAAAACTTTGCAACCTATTCCACATTGCACACATGTCCTTAATCACTGAAGAAGGCACCTCCTTCACTCCCTCTTCCTTCTCCTCTGAAACAAGTTCCTCAGCTTTGGTCTGTTGCTGTTCCAGATGAAGGTCTTGCAGCTCTTCATATCTCATCATTTCTCCATATCTTCATTATTGGTGACCTTTGTTTCGTTAGCACATTTACTCCTTTCGCAACATTAGCTTCCTTGATTTGTTCTTTCTTTGCCAGGATAGAAGTGATTATTGGTTATATATTATATACATCACTGAGGTACTTGATTATTTAATTAATTAAGATATGGTTAAAATGCATGCTTCTCTGTTTCCACAGTTCAAAGGGGTATTCCTCGGTGAGACCCAGAGGGAGTACGCTCGTGCTACAAGCAGCCAGAAATGCATACGTGTTGGTGGCAAACACAATGACTTGGCACAAGTTGGTACTGATACATTTCACCATACATTCTTTGAGATGCTTGGAAGCTGGTCTTTTGCTGATTATTTTAAGGTATGAAAATACTTTTAATTTACAATTTATACTGTATGGTCATAAATTATATATACAGTACTACATAATAAACTAAGAGTAAATGGTTTAATACAACACATATACAAATTTTATTTCCAAATGTTATGGGAATTGCATGTCTATAATGTTTTTAGAAAGTCCCTTGTCATGCAAACCATTTCAAGAAGACTTAAACTAACAATAGTTTATTGTGACATGATACAAAGATGTACAAGAAGTTGTAGGAATGGGGTGTACATGCCTAAAGCCCCTTATATGCAGAGCATTATGGGCAAACTTAAAATTAACTTACAACTAAATGGTAAAAATTATAATAAACAATTTACAATATAAGTATAGTTGAGTATTTAAGCAATGAAATTTGAACATAACAATTTTGAAACATAATAGTTTTACAATTTTGAAGCATTACAGTTTTATAATATATCAACATAATAATTTATTATTTGTAGTAATGCAATTTATTAAATCAGATCAAACAAATCAAATCAATTATTTGTGTTGCAATAACAGTTTATATGGTCATTAGATGAGTTACAAGGAGTACAAGAGTACAGTGGTTCCCCGAGTATCGTAAAAACTTCACTCCAGAAGCCTGCTCAAGCGCCATTACCGAACGAATTTACTCCCTTAAGGAAAAATGTCACGTAGGTTAGTCTATTTCAGACCCCCAAAAATACACTTCCACAAGCACTTACAATATTATACTTACATAATTGTACGATTTCCGGGGTGTACGTAACTCGGGGGACCACGGTACAGTGGTCCCTCGGTTTTCGTGCATCTCCAAACTCGAACATTTATGTAAGTGTATTTTCTTAAGTGCTGTTGCAAGTGTATTTTTGGGGGTCTGAAATAGACAACCTACGTGACATTATTTCAGGAAGTAAATTGTCGAATGGCACTTGAGCAGCATTCTGGAACGAATTTTCAGCGAAAACCGAGGGACCACTGTACATGAGAATGGATTTCTTTATTTGGTAATGCTGTAGAAACAAAGTTAGATTAGGTTGCATTAATTATAACAGGTTTATACATTTATGAGATATAAGTTTCAACATTTGCACTAGATTAAGTTTGAGAAATTATTGTTCTTTGAGCAATTATGTAAGGGGTTTTGAGGCTAGGGGAGTAACACAGTGAATAATGTTATTTTGAGGCAGTGGAAAGTGATTTATTAACTTTGTAGGTAATGTTAAGTACAGTGGACCCTCGGTTAGCGGCCGTTCCTGTTAGCGGCCAACTCGGTTAGCGGCCGGTTTTACGGCTCCTGGTTAGCGGCCGTTATTCCGGTTAGCGGCCGTATTGGATGCGTCAACCCGTCGGCTGGGGACGCTTGCGCTTCAGTTTGTTTGTGTCTCTCGGTACGTAAGGAAGCTTCTGCTCATTCATACAAACATTTCGCTTGTTTTCCATTGTTTTTTGCCAGTGCAACTGCGAAATAAGTAACCATGGCTCCCAAGAAAGTTCCTAGTAAAGTTCCTGTGGCAAAGAGAGTGAGAAATATTATGGAATTTAAGAGAGAAGTGATTGAGAAATATGAGAGTGGTGTGCAGGTGCTGGAACTTGCCAGGATGTTTGGCAAAAACAAATCAAGGTGGCTGATGTTGCCAAAGGAGTAAATGTGCTTACGAAACAAAGGTCACCAATAATGGAACAAATGGAAAAGTTATTATTATTGTGGATTAAAGAAAAACAAATGGTGGGAGACAGTTTAGTGGAGTCTGTTATTTGTGAGAAGGCAAGGCATTTGCATGAAGATCTTATGAAGAAAACTCCTGGAACAAGTGCTGCTGGTAGTGAATTTAGGGCCAGCAAAGGCTGGTTTGAGAGATTTAAGAAGCGTAGTGGCATACACAGTGTTGTAAGGCATGGTGAGGCTGCAAGTTCAGACAAACATTCTGCTGAAAAGTTTGTGCAGGAATTTCAGGACTACATAAAGAGTGAAAATCTGAAACCCCAACAAGTGTTTAACTGTGACGAAACAGGCCTCTTTTGGAAGAAAATGCCAAGGAGGACCTACATCACGCAGGAGGAAAAAAGACTGCCAGGACACAAGCCTATGAAAGACAGGCTAACTCTCATGTTGTGTTGCAATGCAAGTGGGGATTTCAAAGTGAAGCCTTTACTCGTGTATCACTCTGAAACTCCCAGAGTGTTCACGAAACACAATGTTCACAAGAAAAGATTGTGTGTGATGTGGAAATCAAGTCAAAATGCATGGGTCACAAGGTCAATTTTCAAAGATTGGGTTAATGATGTGTTTGGCCCAAGTGTTAAAAAATACCTTCAGGATAACAATTTGGGACTCAAGTGCCTCCTGGTACTGGACAATGCTCCTGCACATCCTCCAGACTTGGAAGACCAAATGTCTAGGGACTTCAAATTTATAAAAGTGAAGTTCTTGCCTCCTAACACCACTCCTCTTCTCCATCCCATGGACCAGCAGGTCATTTCTAACTTCAAGAAACTGTACACCAAATCATTGTTTCAGAAGTGCTTTGAAATGACCTCAGACACTGAAATGACCCTTAGAGAGTTCTGGAAGATTCTCTTCAATATCTACAACTGCATAGGCCTTATAGGTAAGGCTTGGGAGGGAGTGACTACCAGGACTTTGAACTCTGCTTGGAGACCACTGTGGCCAGATTGTGTCCAACAGAGGGATTTTGAAGGATTTGCAGCTGACGACCCTGTACCTGTTGTGGAAGATATTGTGACATTGGGGAACAGCCTGAGGTTGGAGGTGAGTGGTGAGGATGTGGAAGAGTTGGTGGAGGACCACAGGGTAGAACTAACAACTGAAGAGCTGCAAGAGCTTCATCTGGAACAGCAACAGACCACAGCTCAGGAACTTGCTTCAGAAAGGGAGGAGGAGGAAAAGGAAGAGAAGGAGGTGCCTTCTCCAGAGATTAAGGAAATTTGTTTTATGTGGACTAAGGTGCAGACATTTGTTGAAAAACACCATCCTGACCAAGCTGAAACAAGCCATATCTGCAACATGTTTAGTCACAAAACCTTGTCCCACTTCAGGGACATGTTAAAGAGGCGCCAGAAACAGCACTCTGGACACTTTATTTTTCTAGACAAGGTTCTAGTGACTCTCAAGCTGGTCCTAGTGGCATTAAAAGAAAAAGAAGTCCTTTTGGAGGGGGATTCCCCTTCCAATTAGTAACTCCTCCCTATTTCATCCTCCCCATCTTCCAGAAACCAGCATTAGTCTTCAATAAAGGTATGTAATACTGATTTAATTGTTAAAAAAATTATTTATTGGTGAATATTTTTGTCTGGAACGGATTAATTGCATTTACATTAATTCTTATGGGGAATATTAATTCGGTTAAAGGCCATTTCGGTTAAAGGCCTAGCTCCTGGAACGGATTACGGCCGCTAACCGAGGGTCCACTGTACAGTGGTACCCAGAGTTTCATACTTTATTCATTCCAGAAGGCTGTTCGAGTGCCGTTACCGAATGAATTTGTTCCCATAAGGAATAATGTAAATTAGATTAGTTCGTTTCAGACCCTAAAAAATACACTTACAATAATACACTTCCATAATTGTTCGAGTTGGGAGCAGTACAAAACTCGAGGTACCACTGTAATAAGTTAAGCTGTATAAAAGATAGTGCTAATTGTACTCTAAACATAAGACAAGAATATTATAAGCTTGTTGCATTTAAAATGAATAAAATCTGTGAAAATTTTAAACTACACTGACAGGACAAGTCACTCTTGGCTTGAATGTTAATCTTAACCTGACATAGGCAGTGTACAATGCCAATTCATGTACGTAAAAGGTTATATGATTTAAGTGTCATCTTACTTGTTAATGAGATATAAAGACCAGCAATCCTGTCAGAGTACAAAATATGTAACTTGTTTCTGTTTCACACTCTTACGACAAGATGGTAGTACTGTACAGTGGAACCTTGGTTTTCGTGATTAATCCGTTCGAAAAAGTTTGACAAAAACCGAATCGTACTGAAGCAATATTTCCCATAAGAAATAATGTAAATCCAATTAATCCGTTCCAGACACCCAAAAATATTAACAAAAAATACATTTTATAGAGAATAACTATAGTTTTACATACAGAAAACAATGAGAAATAAATATAAATGACTAATGAAATGGATAAATGAACATTTAACATCACTTTTACCTTTTTTGAAGACTCTTGTTGGCGTATGGAAGACGGTGAGGAGGGGAGAGGGAGGAGGAAAGATTACTGTTTGGAAGGGAAATCCCTGTCCATGAGGAATTCAGGTATCAAGGCCCTATCCAGGGTTACTTCCCTTCTTTGTCTTTTACTGGCACTAGGACCAGCTTGAGAGTCACTGGACCCCTGTCGCACAAAAAAATCTGTCCAGAAATCGCAAACAATCGAAGATTGTTTGTGATCTCTGTTTCGTTAGCACATTTACATCTTTCGAAACATCAGCTTCCTTGATTTCTTTTTTCTTCACCAGGATGGAACTGATCGTTGATGCGGACTTCCCGTACATCCTGGTGAGATCGGCCATGCTTACGCCACTTTAGTACTCTGCTACAAGTTCTTTCTTGAATTCTATCGTGTTTCTCGCCTTCTTTATCAAAGGGCTGGCACTCGGAACTTTCTTTGGCCCCATGGTGGCTTATTTACCAGTCGCACTCAATAAACAAGCACAAAAAACAATGGATTATTACGAAATGTTTCAGATAAACGCATGGGGTGATGCTCACTCAACGAGAAACAAAGGCAGACTAAGTCACGAACGCATGGGATGTTTTGTGTGGGCGCTTGAGTGGCTGAGTCACGTGGGCAGGCAGACGAGTTTGGTACGGACCATTTTCAACTCTACGAAAACCGAGTGGATGTGTGAAAACTGGGACAAAATTTTGATGAAAAAAGTTGTCGAAAACCAAATCCTACAAAAAGTAGGGCATACGAAAACCAAGGTTTGACTGTACCTCCCTGGAGGGTGGCTTTCTACCAACCTATTAGTGTAACTATTTACATACACAATATACTGTGAAGTATTGCTCAGTATTTTATATTACATTTTAAATCTGTTTCATTTACTTGCCATTTTGCTGAATCTAATTTTTATACTGTAAACAACATTTCTAACATGAATTTAAGTCCTGGTACATTGTTAAACACTCTAATTATTAAAACACATGTGACTTGATCTGACCGTGACTTTCTCCTCATCTCTCTTGACCTGTCTCCTGGTATTCTCTTCATCTTACCTGCTATCTGGTTTCCTCTTCACCTAATCTGTCTTCAGGTTTTCTCTCGTTCTTTTTTTTTTTTGTTTCTAATGGGCTAATAATGGTCCAGGAGAACTAAAATGTTGTCTTAAGTTTCCTTTCCAAATTTTAGATTAGTTGTGAATTGTTCCAATCATGGAACTGACCTTATTCTTCTACTACAGCATGTCATAGCATTTATAATTGTAAATGAACCCATTACATTTGAAATAGCTCAAGTAAAGTAAAATTTATTTTCATAATTCAAGTAAACAAAAATTTATTTTCCAAATATACAGTATTACACTATAGTATTCTGTTTTATCCCACATGGAAAAACCCATATGCAATGCATTTTGGTAGACCTAAGATTAAAACATACCTTTAAAAAAGTTTATATGATACTGTAGGCAGTTTACATAAATGCTCAGAGAGACTCTTATTAAGTTATACTGTATGTAGCTAAGTTTTTCTTGAATGTTACAACAGATTGAGAGATAAGAAATTAAAGTACAGGAGGCCCTCCACATTCACGAGGGTTAGGGGATCAAGAACTTCACGAATCTTGAAAATTTGTGAATGTTTGGTGCGCAAATATGATGTAGGGAAATATAATATAATACTGTACTGTAGCGTTCGCGAATGTTTTGATGCGCAAATATATTGTAGGGAAATATAACAATAGCATTTACTTAGCCTAACAATACTGCTTTCTTAACCTATTGAACCACGAACAATCATAAAACACATGAAAACATCGTAAAATATTATATACAGTGGAACCCTGGTTAACGAAAAAAATTCATTGCAGAAGCCTGCTCAAGTGCCATTACCGAACGAATTTACTTCCTTAAGAAAAAATGTCATTTAGGTTAGTCTATTTCAGACCCCCAAAAATACACTTCCACAAGCACTTACAATATTATACTTACATAATTGCACGATTTCCGGGGTGTTCGTTAACCGGGGTTCTACTGTATATGTACATACATGTTATGGTTTAATAACAAATAATGAACAAAACAAAACACTCACCACTCATAAAGTTAGGCAGACGAACTCTGACGACTTGTGATGATGATGACAATGACAGTGATGATGGTGATGATAGTTAGCCATGCAGTTACTGATGACAGTTGAATGGAGGTGATTATATGGAGCATTCACAAATGTTTGAAGCTTGCGAAAGTGGAGGACTAGCTGTACTGTACTGTACAATGATCATTCTAAGTATGTACTGTAATAACTTTTGATTGTTACAAGAGCTATGGCAGATTGAAGGAATTTTAACATAAAATGGCTTAATGTAAGGATGAAGAAGAAGTGGAAACAAGAGATGCTTGAGGATGAATGATAGCTAATACCTTTGGTTCACATATGAAGGATATGGGTTTGATTTTAGCACAAATGGAAATGTTGGGTGTATTCCCCCCCCCCCACACACACCTCGTGCCTCTTCTTACCTAGAGTAAGTAGGCACCTGGGTGTCAGCTGTTGTGGGTTGGATCCTGAGAAAGAGCATCAAAGGACCCCAATGGAAATAATAATGGCTTTACTGGGTTACTAACACTCCAGGTTATACCTGGAGTATACCTGGAGAGTGTTTTGGGGATCAACATCTCCATGGCATAGTCTGTGACCAAGCCTCTAAATTGGCTTCAAAATTAACATTTCCTTGACCCATATACAGTGGACCGTTTAGTCCCAAATCACCTTTATGTAAGTTTATTTTTTAAATGCTTTTAAGTGTATTTTGGGTCTAAAAGGACTAGTCTATTACAACTTTCTAAGGAGATAAATCGTTTGTAATGGCACTTGAAACATTCTGAATGAAAAATATGTAAAGGTACCCTGTATTTGTTCATATGACATTTTGCCTTCATTAATCTTATGCCTTTTCAACACTGTCAATAAATGAGAAAGTTATTGTAGTAGTAATTATCTGTTTTCGTTCTGTTTATGTGTGTTATATATGATATTGGTTATTTATGTTCATTTTTTTTGTTTACAGATATGGTTAATTTTTTAATCAGTTATCAGAAAAAATATATTTTCCTTTAAATTTATGAGAGAGAAAGAAAGACAATAATGATACATAATAATTTTTATGTAGGGGTTCCCTGAGACATGAAAATTATTTCAAGGGTTTGGCAAGGGTAAAAAAGTTGAGAAATGCTGCTCTAGAGTGTACAGGTAGACACCAAATCGTAGTATGTGCACTCATACTAGTTCTCGAGTGCACATGTGAATGCTTCAAGAGCTAGACTGTTCATATGGACTCAAATGCATGTGCAGACACTATCAATCTTGGAGTGCATACACGCGCGTGCACACGTAAACACACATGCATGCACGCACACACATACACATGCATGCACACACACAAGCTATGACTTGACCCCTGCAACCACAATCAGGCGTATGTATGTGCGCACATGCACGCACACACGGATATCTAACAGTCGTGCCTAATTGCTTAGCATTATGGAAAACATATTCCAACACAATATAAACACAAAAGAATCCATGCTCTGTAAAGCCTTTCAATGCAGCAGCAAGATGTGCAACATCTTTTACTAAGCTGCAACTTCAGTAGCTACATAAGCCTGAGACAAATGTCTGCCTATGTTCAACATGAGCCAAAAATTAAAATGATAACAAAGATTTGCATCCCCCTACCTACCTTTCCAACAAACAGCTAACTAAAGTTATGTGCATTTTTCATATGCTAGTACAATTTTACACCAAAATTTCTCAGCAGTCTAACCTAAGTCTGCTAATTTACTCCAGAAGGGGACAAAAAGGGAGCGGGGAAGCAAATCTTCTGGAGACCTAAATACATATACCGAGTAAAAGCTCTTACTTGAAAAATAATGTATAATTAAATTGTCTTGTCAACTGGCCTAAATTCTTATAATTTACACATTTTTCATAATACAAAATACATTTTAATGATCATTTTAAAATCTACAGGCTAAGAACTGCCCTCCTACCTCAGCTCATTTGACATCCCAACCCTATCTAAGGTATGTTACCCCCTCCAAGGATGCAACCCACAACAGTCAACTAATACCCAGGTACCTACTTACTGCTAGGTGTACATGGGCAGCAGGTGTAGGGAAACATACCCAGTGTCTGCATCCACATTGAGGATCGAACTATAGGTACTCAGTATGTGGGCTGAGTGCACTGTCAACTGAGCCACGTGACACCTCGTTTAGCTAACAGATTGGTAGGGGCCCAAGCTATGGATCTATTATGTACCTCTGCAATCTTTTAACTACCACCTGCAGGATGTGGCTAACTGCATAATTTTGTCTATTCATAAGTGCTAAACCCATAAAGGTCACATAGTTCATTGGTAATGCGAGTTTATCAGGTTTGACACAAGGAGGGAAAGGATAGCTCCAATTCCTTCGATCAAAGGCCCTTCACCAGCATCAAGGAACCCCCTCATCCTTGAAGGGACTGCATAAACAAGTACTCAAACAGCACAATTCGTGTATGGTATTAACATTAAATTGGAATATGCATAAGAAAATATCAGATACAGTGGATCCTCGCTATTCGAACACTCCAAAACTCACCCTCATTCCAGAATGCTGTTCAAGTGCTGTTACCAAACGAATTTATTCCCATAAGGAATGATGTAAATTAGATTAGTCCATTTCAGACCCCCAAAAATACACTTATAAAAGCATTTACAATAATAAACTTACATATAAGGGTGAGTTTTGGAGTGTTCGAATAGCGAGGGTCCACTGTATATACTAAATTATAGTAAGCAAAAGATACTACAAAAAAGAGCTCAACATCAAATACTTACGCCCAGAAACTTTCCCATGTGGACTGTGTCATCAGACTCATCCTTAAACATGTCAAACAAATGATCCTCAACATTAATGGGTGTAACCCTGTGGGGAAAAAAGAAAAATAATTATAAAAAGCACCAAACTAGTCAGTGATACTGCTAATTCTTATGAGTTAGGCAATACAGTAATTTATTCCTAAAAATATCCAATACGTATAAGGTTTAGTTTTGTCATGGATGCTGTTTTATGCTGTTAAATATAAAACACTTAACTTAACAAAACTCAACCAATACTAACCTAAAAATAACCTAATGTAACTTTTTCTTCAGGATACATGCAGTTTGCTTAGAGGTTTCTGTTCTTCTCAATGGCTGCACAGGTTGCAATGTGCATTGACTTTTGTTGCATTGGTTCAGTGATACTTAATTTAATATCTTTATTATGCAACCCATACCCATCCTGTGAGTGTTGTTAAACGATTACAGAAGCACAAAATGGGTCTCAAAGTTTTGATAGCTAAACAAGTTATAGTGGTAATGAACTATTTGCATGTTTATATCTGGTTACAATCAAAATGAGTTATTTTTGCAGACATGAATTAACCCTTAAACGGTCCAAACATATATATATGTTCGCTCGCCCAGTGCCCCGAATATTTTGAAAAAAAATATATATTTTTTTTTATAGAAATAAAGAGCACAATTTTCTAAGTGTTATAGGATAAAAAGAAAAAAATTAGGGTCAGTACTTACCGAGATATGACACCGCAAAGTTGTCACTTGATGATCACCTACCGGCAACATGGAGCACTGCTGCTTGCAGAAAATCTACACATTTACCATTTTCTTCCATTTTTTTTTTTAATATTCTTGGTTTTTATTATATGATTACTATATTTTATAGTAAATCTTTTGATTTCAATGTCAATTGTTATTTATACACCAATATTATATACGAAATTATTATCATACTGACACAAACACACATGTACACACTGATAGGTGATTTTGCACACCTGGATGAATCACATTCTATTATTTACAACTATATTCAAGTATTTTACATGTCCCACTTATGTTTCTAGAATTACACGATTGTATGATACTCCATGAAGCATGGATTCATACAGAGTGCCACTCCACACTGGTGACATATGAATCATGTGTCCTTCCGCTGTTGGGGTTGTTTTGTGGTGGTAGCACACATGACACACTTCTTCTGGGAATGCTTCTTCTTTGGGGTAGGTGGTAAAGGTACCAGGTAGTGACAGTTAGGGATGATTCGATGTGGCACTTTCCCCACTGGCTGTGGTTGGGGGACAAATCGCTGTTGAGGGGCAGGTACAGGTGTGGTACCATACTTTTTTGCTATCTGTTTTACGATATTCAGGGAGAATTCTGCAAAATGTTGACGTTTTCCAGTCTTTATTTTGTACATATTGAATGCATTGATCACTGCAATGTCTATAAGGTGGATAAACAGTTTTATATACCACCTGCGACTCCTACGCACACAGTCAACAAACCCTATCATCATGTCACACTTGTCAACTAGTAGCATATTGTTCGTATAGTCGACGACAACAGCTGGCTTGACAATACGTTCATTGGTGTGCCGGTTCACTTTGTCTGTTTGTACCATCTCGTTTCTGTGGATGGTTGACAGAAATGTCACATCCCGTTTGTCATGCCACGTCAGTGCCATGTCATTGGCATGAAACATTTGCACTGCACCTTCAACACTGCCACTGAACCTTGGCATATATTTTCTATTCCTTCTCACTGTTCCACATATATCAGTATTGTTCACACGCAGAAAATCAGTGAGCATAGGGCTTGTATACCAGTTGTCTGTGTACAATGTATGGCCCTTGCCAAGGTATGGTTCCATCATCCTGCGAACAACATCACCAGAAATGCCCAACATGCGCCTAGTATCATCGAGCGTGTTTTTCCCGGTGTATACAATGACATCTAACACAAGACCTGTCTCACAGTCGCACATAACAAAAAGTTTTATACCAAAGCGATTACGTTTGCTTGGTATATATTGCTTGAATGACAGTCATCCCTTGAATAGAATCAAGGACTCGTTGACAACAATGTTCTTGAAGGGATTAAAGTATGCACTGAATTTCTGCTTTAGGTACATATACACTTCCCGGATTTTGTATAGAAGGTCATTTCTGTTGGGCATATTCCTATCTGAGAAGTGCAACATTCGTAGCAACAGAATGAATCTGTTGCAGGGAAGAAGGTCACGGAAGATAGGAGTACTGATAAAGTTGTCTGTGGACCAGTAGTTACGTATATTGCTCTTATAGGTATGTGGCATAAGCATGACAGTGGCAAGGAATAAATACATTTCAGCCACTGTTGTATCTTTCCACTTACGCAGCCGTGACGATTCCCCAACCTCTGCTGTGTTGTCCATGATATAGCGGTAATAATTGTTCATCTGGGTCACTATCAAGTTCATTATAGGCTCGTCAAAGTACGTATAACTGGAAAAAGTCTAACTCTGTAGACTCATTCGTTATGGGACATTCTGGCAGGATGCCACTTCCACTCACATCAAAATCAAAAGGCTGTGGCACGAATACACTTTGTGTCCACTTCCACTCTCGGTCACATGGTGCAGGGTGGACCTGTGGCATGGGACATGGGGGAGCAGGTGGGGGACAGGAGTGGAGGCAGCACATGGCTGACGGTGTCGGGCTGCCTTTTGTGTCCACCACCGCACACTATGTGGCAC
Organism: Cherax destructor; assembly: GCA_009830355.1. Taxonomy (NCBI): domain Eukaryota; kingdom Metazoa; phylum Arthropoda; class Malacostraca; order Decapoda; family Parastacidae; genus Cherax; species Cherax destructor. The sequence goes on from WNWK01002983.1 coordinate 21,854, forward strand.
GTGCCACCTACCACTTCTTCTCATCCCTGCAAATTCACCTTCACTGTCACTATCACTATCAGTGGCTGGGGTTTGGATCGTGACCTGCCACGACTGGTGACTGCATATGGCACACTGCCTGAACGTAGACTCAAGACGCTAAAATACCTTCACAGGTGAATAATGAACATCACTATCACTAGACAATCATCCAATGGCATAAAATCAATCTCTCGTCACTTCATCACTTGTCACTATCACTAAAACACCGAGGAAAATGATATTCCCTTGCGTATTGCCTATGGGCAACACTGCCACTCCAGAGGTGCTTGGCCTAGGGACTGGTGTGGCCACACTGGCTACCCCAGAGGTGCTTGGCCCAGGTTCTGGTGTGGCCACAGTGGCCACCCCAGAGGTGATGGGCTGAGGGTCATCTGGGTTATCGTCGATATTTTCACTAATTCCTTGATTATTAGTGGCCACATCGGTGTCAAATCCACTTTCCTGGATATCACTTTCCTCGAATAGTAGAGTGTTAATACGACGAGACGTGAGTGAATCACGAGGATGTGCCATGATGTTGACCCAGGATGGAGCTGAATGTAACTGGTCCTACCATGTGGTACCCAGGCGTCCAGGATTTTTTTAACCAGGTGCACACTGAGTGAGCAGACCCATTCTCTCATGTTTAGGCGACTCAGGCCTATCGCGCCAATTTTGAAGGAATGAAAAATAAAACGTAAATATACGTTTGGGGCAAGAGCGGTACTAACGTATATATACGTTTGGACCGTTTAAGGGTTATAATAATAATAATATTAATAATAGTTTATTTAGACATGGTACAATGATACATAGTTAGGTAGACATGATACATAGGTATAAATGAGATGTACATGCCAAAAGCCCCTAATATGCTGTGCACTGCAGGCATTCTTAGGACTATATAATAGTAGACTACATGGTAAAAAATTATGGTTGATAAATTATAAAATATGTATAATTGTGTATCTAAGTTATAAAATTTGAATATAAGTTGAACATAATAATTTATTAATTGTAGCAATGCAACTAATTGAGTGAGATAACAATTTAAAACAATTAATTGCATTGCAGTTACAGTTTACGTGGTCATTATAATGTAAATGCTATAGAAACAGTTAGCTTAGTATGTATTATTCATAACAGGTTTTTACATTTAAGTGATTAATCAGGTTTTTACATTTAAGTGATTATTCTACTTTGTTGGGAATGTTTGATATTGAGCATTTAGGTTTGGGTGAGAAGGTGGTTTTTTAGCATCGTTTTGAATTGAGGTACAGGCAGGATTTCTTTGGCAATGACAGGTAATGAATTCCAAATTTTCGTGCCTTTTATATGCATTGAGTTTTTACATGGTGTTAGATGGACATGGGAACATCGAGGAGTGATCTGTGTCTAGTGTTATGGTCATGTGTCCTGTTAAAATTGGTAAGGAGAAGTTTGAGTGGTGGGTTAATATTTGCATAGTGTTCTATATATGTAATAGGCACAGTAAAAAGTATGAATGTCTTGTATGGTGAGTAAGTTTAGGTTTTTGAATATTGGTGGAGTATGTTGTCTGGAGTGTGAATTTGTTATCATTCTAATATAGTATAGATGCCATTTTGCCACTTTTAATCTCAAAACAGTATAGAATTATTTTCCAATAAATATTACTGGAGTACGCCTCTTCAAAAGGGTGCCTTGGTGAGGGGTTTTAATAATAATAATAATACAGTGGAACCTCGGTTTTTGTATGCCCTGGTTTTCGTAGAATTCGGTTTTCGACGACTTTTTTTATCAAAATTTTGTCCAGGTTTTTGTAAATCGGCTCGGTTTTCATAGAGTTGATAATGGTCCGCCGTACCAAACGCATCTGCCTGCCCGCGCCCACACAAAGCATCTCACACAATCTGACTGAGTCTGGCTTTGTTTCTCGTAATAATCCAGTTTGTTGTGCTTGTTTATTGAGTGCGGCTGTTAAATAAGCCACCATGGGGCCAAAGAAAGTTCCTTTGATAAAGAAGGCTAGAAACACGATAGAATTCAAGAAAGAACTCATAGCAAAGTACGAAAGTGGCATATGCGTAGCTGATTCCCCTTCCAAACAATACCCTCTCCTCCTCCCTTTCCCCTCCTCGCTGTCTTCCATACGCCAACAAGAGTCTTCAATGAAGGTAAAAGTGATGTTAAATGTCCATTTATCCATTTCATTAGTCATTTATATTTATTTCTCATTGTTTTCTGTATGTAAAACTATAGTTATTCTCTATAAAATGTATGTTTTGTTAATATTTTTGGGTGTCTGGAACGGATTAATTGGATTTACATTATTTCTTATGTGAAATATTGCTTCAGTTTTCGTCAAATTTGGTTTTCATCAGACTTTCTGGAACGAATTAATCACAAAAACCGAGGTTCCACTGTATTATTATCGTTATTTCTACAAGTACATGTACACAGTGCCACTATCACATCTGCGAGGAAAATGATAGGATAGATAATGAGAATATTCAAAACTAAAGATGCCAAGCCAATGATGATCCTTTTTAAATCACTTGTTTTCTCTAGGCTGGAATACTGCTGTACATTAACCTCTCCATTCAAGGGAGGTGAAATTGCAGATCTAGAGAATGTACAGAAAACTTTACTGCACATATAAGTTCCGTCAAACACTGCAACTACTGGGAACGATTGGAAGCACTTGACTTGTACTCATTGGAGTGCAAGCAAAAGAGATACAGTGGACCCCCACCTAACGAGCACCCCGGAAATCGTACAATTATGTAAGTACGTATAATATTGTAAGTGCTTGTGGAAGTGTATTTTTGGGGGTCTGAAATAGACTAACCTACGTGACATTATTTCTTAAGGAAGTAAATTCGTTCGGTAATGGCACTTGAGCAGGCTTCTGGAATGAATTTTGCTCGTTAGGCGGGGGTCCACTGTACATCATAATCTACACCTGGAAAATTCTAGAGGGACTGGTCCCTAATCTGCATAGAAAAATCACTCCCTACGAAAGCAAAAGACTTGGCAGGTGATGCAATATACAGTGGACCCCCGAGTTTCGTAAAAACTTCACTCCTGAAGTCTGCTCAAGAGCCATTACCGAATGAATTTACTCTTTTAAGGAAAAATGTCACGTAGGTTAGTATGTTTCAGACCCCCAAAAATACACTTCCACAAGCACTTACAATATTATACTTACATAATTGTACGATTTCCGGGGTTTACGAAACTCGGGGGTCCACTGTATGCCCAATGAAAAGTAGGGGTGCCATTAGTACACTAAGAGAAAACAAAATAAGTGTCTGGGGCCCAAGACTGTTCAACAGCCTCCCGCCAGCCATAAGGGGAATTACCAAAAGACCCCTGGTTGTCTTCAAGAGGGAGCTGTACAGATACATAAAGTCAGTGATGGATCAGCCGGGCTGTGGTTCATATGTTGGACTACGTGCAGCCAGCAGTAACAGCCTAGTTGATCAGTCCCTGATCCACCGGGAGGCCTGGTCATGGACCGGGCCGTGGGGGCATTAATCCCCAGAATACCCTCCAGGTAGGCAGGTATACAGGCCTGGGTGACATCAATGATATACAGTGAACCCTCGGTTTTCGTGATTTTTTCGTTCCAGAATGCTGTTCAAGTGCCATTACCAAACGAATTTATTCCCATAAGGAATAATGTAAAGTAGACTAGTCCTTTTAGACCCTCAAAAATACACTTACAAAAGCATTTAAAAAATACACTTACATAAAAGGGCGAGTTTGGAGCAGGACGAACACCGGGGGTCCACTGTACTACTACTATATAGAAAGCCGCTTGTTTTGCAAAGCATTTCAGGCAAATTAGGTCAATTTTATCCCCAAGATGCGACCCACACCAGTCGACTAACCATTCTCATTGCTAAATTTACAAACTGTAATATTCTTAAATGTTTTGAAATACCTCATATTGTAAATCTATTTAATCACTACAGTTACCTAACTTTAATATCAGTATGCTCCATAACCTGTGTCAATATAGAGTAAGAATTACTATTAGTCTGCCCGAAATGCCTAGTCATGCTAGTGGCCTTCTTTGTAATTTTAGTCTATAATATGTAAACCACACATTGTAACTAATTTTATAATACTACATGTATGTAAACCCCACATTGTAATCATACAGAGAAATAAATATTTGAATTCAAATTTGAATTTGACAGCAGGTATCTTAAGGAAACACGTCCTAATGTTTTCCAGCCTTACCGGGGATTCACCCCTGGACCTGTGTATGAGATGAGTGCACTAGCAATCGAGCTAAGGAAATGGACTTATCCTGCCCTTCCTTGCATTGAATATGAATACATCCCATTCCCAAGCCACTATAGGACCCTTACAGGTTTAGCACTTCCTCCTGATTAAAACAGAACACTTCTGAATAGCATCAATCTTTAATGAAATAGGTGAAATGCTTTTTCGGAGAGGCAGGTTAGGCAGTGTAGATGCAATTTTAAATTCTGTGTAATAACTGTATAATGCGTCATCTGTGTTTCCTTAAATTTTAGTAATGATGCGTTTTCCTCAAACAAAGATTCTCCTTGATTCTAACCCTTTGACTGTCGGAGACCCATTCTGAAACTGTCATTCTATGTCGCAAAATTTTGGAAAAAAATTATTTTTTCTTATGAAATGATAAGAGAATCTTTTCCCGATGGTAATGACACCAAAAGTACGAAATTTGATGGAAAACTTACAGAATTACGCTCTCGCGAAGTTAGTGATGTTGGCGATATATACGCATCGGTGATTTCGCCGACTTTGAGCCCTATTTTCGGCCAATTCTATTGTTACAGTTGACCAAACTCATAACTATTTCTTTAGAACTCCATTTGTTTTATCGATTGAGTACAAGAAACCACCAATTTACCGATTTCAACTACCCAATAAAGTGGTCAGAAATTGGCAATTTGGCCAATTTCATGCAAAATAAAAAAGATGTCAATTTCAAAATAGGGTCCAGAATAAACAATGGAGACATTCCTGGCACTAAAATAAGATTTTTTCTGTTCATTAGTCATGTCTTTAGGCCCCTCTTATATTACTCTTGTTTTCTATTTTGATCTTTTATTCACACAAAAAATAGAAGATTTACTGTTATGCAGACTATTTCATTATTGTAAAAATGGTATAAATAATATCAGTGCACTTGTGTAAGAATATTAGACTCACCAGTTGACGTGTATTGGACGCATGGCGTGATTTGTGTACTCTTGAACATTGGCAAAAATTGAACATTTCCACTACTTTGAGCTCAAATTTCAAGGTCATTTTCATCTCTATTTCTGTAATATGTTTTCCATTCTATCAAATGAGACCACGAAAAAGAGAATACAACCATAAATACTATACAAAATACACCTCAAAGTCGGCGTTTTAAACCAAAAACACTGTCGGAGTTTTTTTTTTCTCATTATGCACTGCGTGCTGCAGGATTTTTTTATACAGCACACACTGACCACACAGACCCATTCTCTCATATGTGGGCCTACCAGCTTTCTCCTGCTTGATTTGAAGCCGCTAGAATTTTTGAGTATACAGTGGACCCCCGAGTTTCGTAAGGTTCTTATTTCGTAAACATCGTGTTTCATAAGCTTTTTTCGATTTCGAGAATCGTAAAATGGCTCGTGTTTCGTAACGTATTAGACCTGTCTGCCTGCTCCGCGCCTGCGCGGGACGCAGGACGCCGCCAGTGATGCGTTGTTTACTATTGAGAGAACATTACCTAGCGTGCTCTTTCAAACATTCACACTACATTTGGTGTTTTTTTTGGTGGTTTAGTGACTGTCACTGTGAAATAAGTCACCTTAGGTCCAAAGAAGCTTCCTAGTGGCACCCCTGTGGTAAAGAAAGTGAGGAACACCATCGAACTGAAGAAAGAGATTATAGAAAAATATGAGAGTGGCGTACGTCTGAGTGATCTTGCCAGGATGTGACAACAAAACCCCTTCTACTATCAGCTCTATCCTGGCAAAGAGAAATGAGATCAAGGAAGCTAATATTGCAAAAGGGGTTGATATGTTAACGAAAAATAGATCGAAAACAGTGGATGAGGTTGAGAAGTTGTTGTTGGTGTGGATCCATGAAAAACAGAGAGCGGGTGATAGTATTTCCATGGCGATAATTTGTGAAAAGGCAAGGAAGTTGCACGCAGATCTTGTCAAGACAATGCCTGCAACCAGTGGTGAGGCAAGTGATTTTAAAGCCAGCAAAGGCTGGTTTGACAGGTTTAAGAAACGTAGTGGCATACACAGTGTTGTGAGGCATGGTGAGGCAGCCAGCTCAGACAAACGTGCAGCTGAAAAATTTGTGCATGAATTCCAGGGGTTCGTAGAGGCTGAACAATTCTCCCCCAACAAGTGTTTAACTGTGATGAAACAGGCCTGTTTTGGAAGAAAATGCCCAACAGGACCTACATTACTCAGGAGGAAAAGGCACAGCCAGGACACAAGCCTATGAAAGACAGGCTAACTCTCATGTTTTGTTCTAATGCTAGTGGGGATTTTAAAGTGAAGCCTTTACTGGTGTATCACTATGAAAATCCCAGACCCTTCAAGAATCCCAGTGTTGACAAGAATAATTTGTGTGTGCATTGGAAGGCTAACACCAAGGCATGGGTCACTACGGAGATTTTCAAGGAATGGGTGACTGGAGTGTTTGGCCCTACTGTGAAGAAATACCTCTTGAAAAGAAATTGCCACTCAAGTGCCTCCTGATACTGGACAATGCTCCTGCTCACCCTCAGAACTTGCAAGAGTGTTTGTCTGACAAGTTTAATTTCATCAGAGTGAAGTTCTTGCCTCCTAACACCACTCCTCTCCTCCAGCCCATGGACCAGCAGGTCATTTCCAACTTCAAGAAACTGTACACCAAAGCACTGTTTGAAAAGTGCTTTGAAGTGACCTCGACACTGAGTTGACCCTAAGAGAGTTCTGGAAAGATCACTTCAACATTGTGAATGCATACGCCTTATAGGTAAGGCTTGGGAGGAGTGACTTCCAGGACTTTGAACTCTGCTTGGAGACCATTGTGGCCAGGTTGTGTCCAACAGAGGGATTTTGAAGGATTTGAGGCTGACCCTGACCTTGACCCTGACGACCCTGGCCTGTTGTGGACTCTATTGTGGAATTGGGGAACAGCCTGGGGTTGGAGGTGAGTGGTGAGGATGTGGAAGAGTTGGTGGAGGCCCACAGGGTAGAGCTAACAACTGAAGAGCTGCAAGAGCTTCATCTGGAACAGCAACAGACCACAGCTGAGGTTATTGCTTCAAAGGAGGAGGGTGAGAGACAGAAGGAGGTGCCCTCTTCAGTGCTTAAGGAGATGTGTACAAAGTGGAATGAGTTGCAGACATTTGTTGAAAGACACCACCCTGAGCAAACTGAAATGAGCCTTCTGTGCAGCCACTTCAGTGACAGAGCCATGTCGCACTTCAGGAAAGTGTTGAAGGGTCAGCCAGAAACAGAGGACTCTGGACAGTTACTTTACCAGGCAGGGGTCTGGTGACTCTCAAGCTGGTCCTAGTGACATTAAAAGACCAAGAAGGAAGTAACCCCAGAGAGGACTTGTTACCTGAAGTCCTTTTGGAGGATTCCCCTTCCAACCACTAACTCCCTGCCCCTATCAGCAACTCTACCTTCCAGATGCCTGCAACTCTTCAATAAAGGTAAGTAAATGTATATATATATATATATTGTTTTTAATTTAGTATGTGAATATTTTTTTGTGGAACGGATTAATTGTATTTACATTATTTCTTATGGAAATAATGGTTCGAATTTCATAAACTTCGTGTTAGTACTAGCTCCTGGAACGGATTAATTACGATACTGGGGTCCACTGTACATACGTCCGAAACACTGGCTTGTAAGACGTATATTACGACCAAAACAGTCAAAGGGCTAAATTGTGTAACTTTTAATGTGCCAATTTTATTAAACAGGTTAGATTCAATGAAATATCCGGAGAATGACTCTTCTGATCAGAAATAAGTCACAAGTTTTACTGTATCGAGTTACCCTAGGTTAAATCTACATAATGTAATTTTTATGTGCCCATAATTGAATGTCATATATCCAAAGCTTAAATAACAATTATTTATTTATTCCTAAAAGCTGGCCAATTTTAGTTAGAGAACAGTTAGATTGATTTTTAGCTTGTGAAGGTCTCAGTTGCCTTTTTATGAAAGAAATTGGGAAAATTTAAATACCTGTGACTGCCTCTTCTCATTCGCTTCAAATCTTCAATAGTACTAATATTTACAGTACCATCCGACTTACGACCTGCTCGACATACGACCTCTCATACTTACGACCATACTGTTTACAGCTTAGCTTAAGTTATTTTGTACTTTTCTGTTAATGCATATGAATGTTTTCATATGTTTTCATGCATACGAATGTTTTGTATGCAAATAAATAACTGTTTGTGTTGTACACAGTGTTTCTCCTAAACCTTACAGTATAAAATACAGTACTAAAGGCATAAGGTTCAACTTGCGTCCATTTTGACTTACAACCAGTTGGTCAGAACCAAGCTTGGTCGTAAGTCGGATGGTACTTGTAACTGTGTTGGAACCCTTTGTTGCACTCTACACTCTAACCACCCTCTGCCACACATACTCCCCCACATTATCCCACGCTCCTCCTCTCTCACACACACATAATCACGAACAAACCTCACAAACAACCACACGAAACACATAGATTTTTCTATCGGTGGGACCAAAAAAAAAAAAATGGATTGCCGAAGAGAAGGACGAAGAACCAGGGGACTGGTGGATGAACCTGGGAGGGAAAATTGGGTGGCAGAGCTCACAAAAAGGGAGCAGGAAATAGGAGCTACAAGCCATAGCAGCAGAAGCTAAGATACAGAGCTTAGAAGAGAAACTAAAAAATCTGAAACAGTCTAAAGAACCATAGAGCAGTACAGGCATAACATCAGGATCTGCTACATCAGTCACAGACGAGGGGACTGTAGGGAACAAAGGAGCTATACTATACGTGGAGGCCCTATCAGACCACTATGGAGCCTGGTAAAAGACGAGGAGCACACCAGGTACAAATGAGGGGACTGAAGAAAATTAAGGAGCTAAGCTATATACAGAGGCCCTAGCAGACCACAGCAGTGACCAGGAAAAGCTGAGAAGGAAAAATGACAGACCACTGAGCAGAGGGACATCAACTAGAGAAGAGACTGAAGGAAGGAATGCTGCAATGGAGGCAGTGGGGGGACAAAAGGGAGAGATCAGTTTTGTTTACGGCCTCCAAGAAGTTGAAGGAAAACTTATGAAGCAAGAAGACAGGAGGAGGAAAAAGCGATTGAAAGTATTATAAAAGCAATAGGAAAGGACAACATGACCCAGTTGACAAATTTTCTGAGAATAGAGTGGTTTGCAAGAGGAAAAAACGGTCAGTCAAAGTGATTTTCAAGGCAGAATCAGCTCGAAACAAGATCCTGCAGGAGAAAGCACGACATAGGGACATACCAAAGTACCAGAGGGTGTACCTCGACCGTGACAGAACACAAGAAAGGCAGAAACTGAAAGAGAGGGTACAAAGACGCAAGGAGGAATGAGAGGCAAAGACGGAGATGAGCAGGAGAACAGACTCAGGAGGAAGAGCAAATACAACTTCCCTCTGAACCCCCCACAGAAGGACCTCAACCACAACAATCCTAATGCAATCAAACAATCTAACCCAAAACCCACACACTGTACCCTTTTCCCCACCCCCTCATCCCCCACAGAAACCCCCCATAGATCCCTGCCAGGCCTGCCACTCCCCCATCCTCAACGTTCTCCCCAGACCACAGTTTTAGAAAAGAAGTTGGTTTGGTATATGAATGCAGATGGAATAACAAATAAATGCGAGGAGTGGCATGAAAGAATCAAGGAGACATCCCCAGACATCATAGCAGTCACAGAAACAAAACTTACTGGGATGATAACAGATGCAATCTTCCCACCTGGATGTCAGATCCTGAAAAAAGACTGAGGGAGCAGAGGGGAAGGAGGAGTTGTATTGCTCATTAAAAACAGATGGGGATTTGAGAAAATGGAAGGAATGGACAAAATGGGGAAAGGGACTACATAGTAGGTACAATTCAGTCTGGGGGACATAAGGTAGTCATTGCAGTGATGTATAACCCGCCACAGAGCTGCAGGAGGCCAAGAAAAGAATATGAAGAGAGCAACAGAGCAATGGTGGACACACTAGCTGAAGTGGTCAAAAGAGCTCACACGGGTAGAGCAAAGTTACTAGTTATGGGCGATTTCAATCACAAGGAGATTGATTAGGAAAACCTGGAGCCACATAGGGATCCCGAAACATAGAGAGCCAAGATATTGGATGTGGTACTAGAAAACCTCATGCATCAATATGTTAGGGACACTACCAGAGAGGGATAAGATAAGATAAGATAAGATTTTCTTCGGATTTGTAACCCCGGAGGGTTAGCCATCCAGGATAACCCAAGAAAGTCAGTGCTTCATCGAGGACTGTCTGTCTTATTTCCATTGGGGTCCTTAATCTTGTCCCCCAGGATGCGACCCACACCAGTCGACTAACACCCCAGGTACCTATCTGCTGGTAGGTGAACATGACAACAGGTGTAAGGAAACACGTCAAAATGTTTCCACCCGCCGAGAATCGAACCCGGGCCCTCCGTGTGTAAGCGAGACTCTAGCCACCAGGCCACCGAACCTGGATGAACCAGCAAGACTGGACCTCGTGTTCACCCTGAGTAGCTCAGACATTGATTACATCACATACGAAAGGCCCCTTGGAGCTAGTGATCATGTGGTTCTGAGCTGAAAATACATAGTAGAGTTACAAGTGGAGAGGGTAACAGGAGTAGCATGGGAAAAGCCAAACTGTAAAAGGGGGGACTACACAGGCATGAGGAACTTCCTGCAGGAGGTTCAGTGGGAAAGAGAACTGGTAGGAAAATCAGCAAACGAAATGATGGACTATGTAACAACAAAATGCAAGGAGGCAGAGGAAAGGTTTGTTCTCAAGGGCAACAGAAATACGTAATGGGAAGACCAGAACGAGCCCTTGGTTTACCCAAATGTGTAGGGAGGCAAAAACTAAGTGCGCTAGAGAATGGAAAAAGTAGAGAGACAAAGGACCCAGGAAAATAAAGAGATTAGTCGAAGAGCCAGAAAAGAGTATGCACAAATAAGGAGGGAGGCCCAGCGGCAGTAGGAAAACGACATAGCATCAAAAGTCAAGTCTGACCCGAAGCTGTTGTATAGCCACATCAGGAGGAAAAAACAGTCAAGGACCAGGTTATCAGGCTGAGGAAAGACGGTGAGGAGCTCACAAGAAATGACTAAGAAGTATGTGAGGAGCTCAACATGAGATTTAATGAAGTATTTACAATGGAGACAGAAAGGAATCGGAAGTCAGAACAGGGGGTACACCAACAAGGGATATACCAACAAGTGTTGGATGAAATACACACAACCAAGGAGGAGGTGAAGAAGCTGCTAAGCGACCTTGATACCTCAAAGGCGGTGGGACCGGACATTCTCCGTGAGTCCTTAGAGAGGGAGCAGAGACACTGTGTGTGCCACTAACAACAATTTTCAACACATCCACTGAAACTGGGCAACTACCTGAGGTATGGAAGATGGCAAATGTAGTCCCCATTTTTAAGAAAGGAGACAGAAACGAGGCACTAAACTATAGACCAGTGTCACTGACGTGTATAGGATGCAAAGTCATGTAGAAGATTATCAGGAGAGTGGTGGAACACCTAGAATGGAACAAGCTTATAAACGACAACCAGCACAGATTCATGAAAGGCAAATCCTGTGTCACAAGCTTACTGAAGTTTTATGACATGGTAACGGAAGTAAGACACGAGAGAGAGGGGTGGGTAGATTGCATTTTCTTGGACTGCAAGAAGGCTTTTGACACAGTTCGTCACAAGAGATTAGTGCAAAGCTAGAGGATCAGGCACGTATAACAGGAAGTGTTCTGCAATGAATCAGAGAATACCTGACAGGGAGGCAACAACGAGTCATGGTAATCAGAGTGGGCGCCTGTGACGAGCGGGGTTCCACAGGGGTCAGTCCTAGGACCAGTGCTATTTTTGTATATGTGAATGACATGACGGACGGGATACTCAGAAGTGTCCCTGTTTGCAGATGATGTGAAGTTAATTGAGGAGAATTATATCGGATGAGGATCAGGCAGGACTACAGAGAGACCTGGACAGACTGGATGCTTGGTCCAGCAACTGGGTCCTCGAATTTAATCCCACCAAATGCAAAGTCAAGAAGATCGGGAAGGGCAAAGAAGATCGCAGAAAAGTATAGGCTAGGTGGCCAAAGACTGCAAACCTCACTCAAGGAAAAGGATCTTGGGGTGAGCATAATACCGAGCACATCTCCTGAGGTACACATCAACCAGATAACTGCTGCAGCATATGGGCGCCTGGCAAACCTGAGAATAGCGTTCCGATACCTCAGTAAGGAATCGTTCAAGACTCTGTATACCGTGTACGTCATGCCCATGCTGGAGTATGCATACCAGTTTGGAACACACACCTGGTCAAGCACGTGAAGAAAATAGAAAAAGTGCAAGGTTTGCAACAAGGCTATAGTTCCAGAGCTAAGGGAATGTCCTAATAAGAAAGGTTAAGGAAAATCAGTCTGACGACACTGGAGAACAGGAGAGTTAGGGAGACATGATAACGACATACAAAATTGACAAGGTAGACAGAGACAGGATGTTCCAGAGATGGGACACAGAAACAAGGGGTCACAATTGTAAGCTGAAGACTCAGGTGAGTCAAAGAGATGTTAGGAAGTACTGTATTTCTTTAGTCATAGAGTTGTCAGGAAGTGGAATAGTCTGGCAAGTGACGTAGTGGAGGCAGGAACCATACACAGTTTTAAGACGAGGTATGATAAAGCTCATGGAGCAGGAGAGAAGACCTAATAACGATCAGTGAAGAGGCGGGGTCAGGAGCTATGTCTCGACCCCTGCAACCACAAATAGGAAAGCAAATGAGTATACACACACATACAGCCAACGTCCGTAAGCTCCACGAGAAGGATTATCAACTTTCAAGAGAGGTCCTCTGAACCCCTGATGTATGATCGACCCTCCACCTATTCTCTCAGGTCACCCTGTCAAACAAACTTCTGTGTCTCTCACACCTTCCTTCTCTCTCCCTCTCTCACTGTACTCACCTAGTTGTGGTTGCAAGGGTCGATTCATAGCTCCTGGCCCCGCCTCTTCACTGGTCGCTACTAGGTCACTCTTCCTGCTTCATGAGCTTTATCATACCTCTTCTAAAAGCTATGTATGAATCCTGAATCCACTACATCACTTCCCAGACTATTCCACTTCCTGACAACTCAGTGACTGAAGAAATACTTCCTAACATCCCTGTGATTCATCTGAGTCTTCAACTTCCAACTGTGACCCCTTGTTGCTGTGTGCCATCTCTGGAACATCCTGTCTCTGTCCACCCTGTCGCTTCCTCTCAGTATTTTATATGTCGTTATCATATCCCCCATCACTCCTGTCCTCCAGTGTCGTCAGGTTGATTTCCCTTAACTTCTCCTCGTAGGGTATGCCCCTTAGCTCCGGCCGCGGGACTGTGTGTGTGTGTGTGTGTGTGTGTGTTAGTTACCATTTTGTCCTAGGCACATGTCGATTAGACACTAGGCCTGTTGTATGTGTGTGTGTGTGTGTGTGTGTGTGTGTGTGTGTGTGTGTGTGTGTGTGTGTGTGTGTGTGTAAGGAAACACTTCGAAATGTTTCCGCCCCGCCGGGAATTGAACCCGGGCCCTCCGTGCGTGAAGCGTGTGTGTGTGTGTGTTCTCACCTATTTGTGGTTGTAGGGGTCGAATCATAGCTCCTGGCCCCGCCTCTTCACTGATCGCTACTAGGTCCTCTCTCTCCCTGTTCCATGAGCTTTATCAAACCTCGTCTTAAAACTATGTATGGTTCCTGCCTCCACTACGTCACTTTCTAGGCTATTCCACTTCCTGACAACTCTATGACTGAAGAAATACTTCCTAACATCCCTCTGACTCATCGGTGTCTTCAACTTCCAACTGTGACACCTTGTTGCTGTGTCCCATCTCTGGAACATCCTGTCTTTATCCACCTTGTCAATTCCTCTCAGTATTTTATATGTCGTTATCATGTTTCCCCTAACCCTCCTGTCCTCCAGTGTCGTCAGGCCGATTTCCCTTAATCTTTCTTCGTAGGACAATCCTCTTAGCTCTGGGACTAGTCTTGTGGCAAACCTTTGCACTTTCTCTAATTTCTTGACGTGATTGACCAGGTGTGGGTTCCAAACTGGTGCTGCATACTCCAATATGGGCTTGACGTATATGGTGTGTGTACTCACCTATTTTGTGGTTGCAGGGGTCGAGTCATAGCTCCTGGCCCCGCCTCTTCACTGATTGCTACTAGGTCCTCTCTCTCCCTGCTCTATGAGCTTTATCAAACCTAGTCTTAAAACTATGTATGGTTCCTGCCTCCACTATGTCGCTTTCCAAGCTATTCCACTTCCTGACAACTCTATGACTGAAGAAATACTTCCTAACATCCCTTTGACTCATAGGAGTCTTCAACTTCCAATTGTGACCCCTTGTTTCTGTGTCCCCTCTCTGGAACATCTTGTCTCTGTCCACCTTATCTATTCCTCGCAGTATTTTATATGTCGTTATCATGTCTCCCCTAACCCTCCTGTCCTCTAGTGTCGTCAGGCCGATTTCCCTTAACCTTTCTTCGTAGGACAATCCCCTTAGCTCTGGGACTAGTCTTGTTGCAAACCTTTGCACTTTCTCTAATTTCTTGACGTGCTTGACCAGGTGTGGGTTCCAAACTGGTGCTGCATACTCCAGTATGGGCCTGACGTATATGGTATACAGAGTCTTGAATGATTCCTTGGTGAGGTATTGGAACGCTATTCTTAGGTTTGCCAGCCGCCCGTATGCTGCAGCAGTTATCTGATTGATGTGTGCCTCAGGAGATGTGCTCGGTATTATACTCACCCCAAGATCTTTTCTTTGAGTGAGGTTTGCAGTCTTTGGCCACCTAGACTATACTCTGTCTGCGGTCTTCTTTGCCCTTCCCCGATATTCATGACTTTACATTTGGCAGGGTTAAATTCAAGGAGCCAGTTACTGGACCAGGCTTGCAGCCTGTCCAGGTCTCTTTGTATTCCTGCCTGATCCTCGACTGATTTGATTCTTCTCATTAACTTCACATCATCTGCAAACAGGGACACTTCTGAGTCTATCCCTTCCGTTATGTCATTCACATATACCAAAAACAGTACAGGTCCTAGGACTGACCCTTGTGGAACTCCACTCGTCACAGGTGCCCACTCTGACATCTCGTCACGTACCATGACTCGTTGTTGCCTCCCTGTCAGATATTCTCTGATCCATTGCAGTGCTTTTCCTGTTACGTGTGCCTGATCCTCTAGCTTTTGCATTAATCTCTTGTGAGGAACTGTGTCGAACGCCTTCTTGCAGTCCAAAAATGCAGTCTATCCACCTCTCTCTCGTGTCTTACTTCTGTTACCTTGTCATAAAACTGCAGTAGGTTTGTGACACAGGATTTTCCTTCCCTGAAACCATGCTGGTTGTCGTTTATAAGCTTGTGTCTTTCTAGGTGCTCCACCATTCTCCTCCTGATGATCTTCTCCATGACTTTGCATACTATACACGTCAGTGACACAGGTCTGTAGTTTAATGCCTCGTGTCTGTCTCCTTTCTTAAAAATTGGGACTACATTTGCCATCTTCCACGCCTCAGGTAGTTGCCCAGTTTCAATGGATAATTGTGTGTGTGTGTGTGTGTGTGTGTGTGTGTGTTAGGTAGTTACCATTTTGTCCTAGGCACATGTCGATTAGACACTAGGCCTGTTGTATGTATGTGTGTGTGTGTGTGTGTGTGTAACGAAACACTTCGAAATGTTTCGGCCCCGCCGGGAATTGAACCCGGGCCCTCCGTGCGTGAAGCAAGAGCGCTAGCCACCATGTGTGTGTGTATGTGCGTGCGTGTACTCACCTAATTGTGGTTGCAGGGGTCGATTCATAGCTCCTGGCCCTGCCTCTTCACTGGTCGCTACTTGGTCCACTCTCTCCCCGCTCCGTGAGCTTTATCATATCTCTTCTTAAGCTATGTATGGATCCTGTCTCCACTACATCACTCTCCAGAATATGTCGTGCCGAATAGGTAAAACTTGCTATTTTGGCTTAAATAGCAACGCTCTTGTTGCCGAATAAGGCAAGCGAAAATTTGTGCATGCAATTTCGCAAAAATCAGTCTGAACCTAACGAAAAAAAATATATTGCATTGTTTGTTTATTATTAAATTATTGTAAACTTATCTAAAATATATTTAGTTGGATTAGGCTAAATTAAATTGCGCTTGTTATAATAAGGTTAGGCAAGTCTTCTAAAATTTTTTTTGGTATAAAATTATTTTATACATTAACATAAACGAAAAAAATCTATCTTTAAACGTATAAGAGAAAATTTTAGAAAGGAATTAATTTTAAATGAGTTCTTGCTAACTGACCAATTTTACCTATTCGGCACAACACACACACACACACACACACACACACACACACACACACACACACACAAAACAGGCCTAGTGTCTAATTGACATGTGCCTAGGACAAAATGGTAACTAACACGTGACAGTGTGGGCCTCATCATATGGAAACAAATTTGTGGCGGTGGTGGGCCGCCCGCCACCACCACACTGGCTGTGGGCCATTTAAAGCTGTACCTCCAGACAGTCCCGCGCAATGATGCTGACCTGCATGGAAGGCAGACGGAGGCTGCGCCAGATCCAGGAGGTATTGAGGGTGAGAGACAGACGAATGGAGGGCGAGAGCCAGACGAGGGAAGGGCGAAACGTGCGAAACACACCACCCCATTAATATTCACATATAAGAACCTCTTCAAAATCAACTCGACTCCATCCGTTAGTTTAGTTCTATTCATCATAAATCTTCAAGTTACAAAAGCTGAATTAGCTTTTGTAACTTGTACACACAGAAGCGTACAAGCAACTACATTCAATCGTTTCAACTGAGTAAAAAAACAACAACTTTTATATACATACAGCCATCTCCCGCAGAGGTAGGGTGACCCCCCCAAAAAACAGAAACATCCATCATCATTAATTAAGTAGCTATCTTGGTAGAAGTGCACAAATATCACAGTTCAAAAAGACCCTGTTAACTGTGACATTTACATTCCTCCTTCAAAGTACAGGCACTGTATTTCCCACCTCCTGGACGTAAGTCCGGCTGATCTGTTTCCTCGGAATCTCTTCATAAATGCTACATTGCTTACACTCCAACAGCACTTTAAATCCATATAACCATTTGTTTCCACTCAGATCTAATATGTTCTCACAGCTTGCACTGTATGCTCAAGTGCCTTCTACATAAATCCTCCTTCACACCTTACCTCCAACCCTACCTGAGATGGTCCAAATCCTTCCCTTTACTTCGAATTTATACATTCTCATAAGAGGTCATCCTATTCTGCTCCAACTTCTCTAAATACCCAAACTGCCTCGGCAATCTCTTTTTTGTTAATCCCAGACAATCTTCTAATTTTCTATTGTCTGAATTCTTTGCGTAATACTGACACCTCGCACTGTATATCTACTACTACTAGCACTACACTACTAGTACTACTTCTAATACTAGTAACTACTACTATTACTACTACTACTACTAATAATAATAATAGGGTTTTAAGTCTTTGAAGGTTTGTTTAGATATATACAAATCAACACAAGGTGCTGAAGACCTGGCTGGATCTCATGGACGTTCAGTTAATGTTGTTATGTATATATTCAGGCGCTGCAAAACTGTAATCAGTTTTGGCTATTACATCCCACGAAGGATTCAAAGTAGCCCCAAACTCAAACTAGAAGAAGGAAGGGAGAGAGAAAAAAAATTAAGAGTCGTTTAGACTATACTAGACTAGGATAGAGGAGACGAGACATGTCGAGACATAAACGAGATGAGACGAGATAGAATATATATATATATATATATATATATATATATATATATATATATATATATATATATATATATATATATATATATATATATATATATATATAACAACATTGCGCTAGCCAAGGACTTGAACCCATGTTGTACTGGCCCGCCTTATGGTGAGCGAGAACCACATGATGCTTTAACCCACAGGACTACCAAATCCTACTGGTAGTTTGGTGGTCCTGTGGGTTAAAGCGTCATGCGGTTCTCGTTCATCATGAGGCGGCCAGTACAACATGGGTTCGAGTCCTTGGCTAGCGCAGTGTTTTATTGATCAATGCCACTCGTTCGTGGTTACAATATATATATATATATATATATATATATATATATATATATATATATATATATATATATATATATATATATACACGAGATGAGACGATACAGACGAGACCAGACCAGACGACAGACAAACACCCACACACAGACAGAAAAATACAGACAGAATCCTAACCATACATAATACAAAAAACAGTAGTAAATATAAAACATAAGCCTCTTCGGAACCATTGAGTGATAAGTGGAGAGGGCAGTGGTTAAGACTGAGGGAGGGATTCACATCCATGGAGAGTCAGGAGCGGCTTATGGAGGATCCTAGAAGCCGCTTATAGTGTGTGTTCATCGGCAGGTGGGTGGCGCCCAAGAGATAGCCTGCAGGAAACCTTGTGCACTTTTTAGCTCTAGTGAAAAGACGATGAAATACAAACTGGATTACGTATTCAGTTTGTATCCTTAAGGAGTTATACGTATTTACTCATTAAATTACTTGTCAGTCTCCCTATTTCTCGGATATTTGGATTTCAGGAATTTGTTTTGGAGAAAATGCATATCATATTGTATTTTCAGCCATGACATAATTATGACACTGATTCATCAATGTTATGAGATATTCCATGCAGGTGATCACCTGTCCCGGCAAATTACTCGCCGCGCTGTCTCCTCTTAATCATGCCACTTTGTATATAATCCAGCCGAGCGTATCATTCAACTAAGTGTATCACGCTAATTAATGCATCATGTTAGTGATCGCCTGCATGCTTTCCGTTTTCCATTAAGGTCTGGGAAATCCAGATAGTCAAACACGGTTGGTTTTCACCGTAGAGTGTAGTCGCAGACACGCTTTCCTCCCACCACATGCCCCCCATCCGGAAAGCCCCAGAGCCTACCTAATATTGGAAGGGAAAAAAAACATGGCTTTATTTTTTTTAGCCAGAACCTGCTAACTTTACTTATTCCGCACGGATTGTTTTCCCATGAAAACAGAACTTATATTAAATTTAGCTATAAATCCACGAAGATCGGTCTAAATAAAATTAAATTAATTTTACACTCAAATAATACTAACGAAAGTTATATTTTATTTAATAAATTTTACCAAGATTAGGTTATATTACTAAATTAGTTTTGCGCCAGAATAGTAAATATGAGTATGTTAATTTATGTGAATATAACTCTCAGTGCATAAGAAAATTTTCGAAATCTATTTTGAGGAAAATTCAGCTTGTTTGCTCATAAACGAAGCCACAAAGAAAAAATAAAACAAAGAGGGCGAACGCTGTATATTTGGCCTCAAACTAAGATCCTCTTTATCAAACTAACCCTTCAAGGAGGGGTGGTGTCTTCATCATGTTGAAGGGCCTTGAGACAAGAAATTGGAGCCTTTTTCCCTTCGGATTAAACCTAATTAACCCTTTCCCATCACTCTCATACCCCGGCGCTGTATGACCCTTCCTGTTTAGCGCTTACCTGGAGTAATAATGATACTGACAATTTTAAGAGTATAAATATTATTATTATTACTATTATTATCATAGGGACAAACGGCAAAAAGCTGACAAGTGGTAAAAAAAAAGACACTTACAGAGAACTACAGAGACGTTTCGCCCATGGACAAGCTTCTTCAGTCAATACATATGAATGTACCACACGCAATTTTTGTGAGGTGAGTGGGTAAGTCAGTGAGGTCACTGTGTTAGGTAAACTACGAGATAGGAGCACTGCAGGAAGCGTACCGGTCTTTCCCATAACCTGTTTATGCGAGATGAGTTGGGCTCCAGGTTTGTCCCAACTCATCGGAAGGATCGGCGGCGCCACCATTAGCGTTCTCATCTCCCATTTCACCCCTCCCCCCCACATAGTAAAAACGCTTGTATAAGTTTACTTGTCTTCCCTCTACCGACCCACAAACAGGCCCCTCAAGAGCTCTACACGAAGAAGACAACGACGTCATCTTTGTCCACCATGACCTGCAATCAAGCCTCAAGACCCTGAAGTGAAGCTGTGCTTCTTCTCCCCAACGAGTGACCTAAAACGGGTCGCTATCTGGAAGGTTCGATCAGATAACCAGAAGTTCCAGTGGCGGGTTATCATATGACTAAGACCCGCGTCAGGAAACACTTGTCCTGTTTCCTGACGAACCTAATCTGGAAAAAGCCCCGTGCCGGGGACCACCCTCCAGCGAGTCCCCCATCATCACCCTGTATACCTACTGAAGAAGCGTGTCCACAGGCGAAACATCTCAAGAAAAGTTATATGCAATTATATCTTTTTCGTCAATAAAACAAAAATTTAAACTAAAAAATATATCGAAAATGAAGCTTTATGTGACAAATCCGATTACAGGAGGCAAGGCTGGTGCAAGACCTGGCGAGCCGATTAAGGGGAGTTTACTCTAGGGATTGTCAAGGTGCACTCACTGTGTCTAAGTGCACTCACTGTGTCTAGGTGCACTCACTGTGTCTAGGTGCACTCACTGTGTCTAGGTGCATCACTGTGTCAATGTGCACTCAGTGTCAATGTGCACTCAGTGTCTAAGTGCACTCACTGTATCTAGGTGCACTCACACTATCTAGTTGCACTCACTGTGTCTAGGTGCACTCACTGTGTCTAGGTGCACTCACTGTGTCTAGGTGCACTCACTGTGTCTAGGTGCACTCACTGTGTCTAGGTGCACTCACTGTGTCTAGGTGCACTCAGTGTGTCTAGGTGCACTCAGTGTGTCTAGGTGCACTCACTGTGTCTAGGTGCACTCACTGTGTCTAGGTGCACTCACTGTGTCTAGGTGCACTCACTGTGTCTAGGTGCACTCACTTGTGTCTAGGTGCACTCACTGTGTCTAGGTGCACTCACTGTGTCTAGGTGCACTCACTGTGTCTAGGTGCACTCACTGTGTCTAGGTGCACTCACTGTGTCTAGGTGCACTCACTGTGTCTAGGTGCACTCACTGTGTCTAGGTGCACTCACTGTGTCTAGGTGCACTCACTGTGTCTAGGTGCACTCACTGTGTCTAGGTGCACTCACTGTGTCTAGGTGCACTCACTGTGTCTAGGTGCACTCACTGTGTCTAGGTGCACTCACTGTGTCTAGGTGCACTCACTGTGTCTAGGTGCACTCACTGTGTCTAGGTGCACTCACTGTGTCTAGGTGCACTCACTGTGTCTAGGTGCACTCACTGTGTCTAGGTGAACTCACTGTGTTTAGGTGAACTCACTGTGTTTAAGTAGTCTACGTGCACTCACTGTATCCAGGTGCACTCACTGTGTCTAGGTGCACTCACTGTGTCTAGGTGCACTCACTGTATCTAGGTGAACTCACTGTGTCTAGGTGCACTCACTGTGTCTAGGTGAACTCACTGTGTTTAAGTACACTGTCTACGTGCACTCACTGTGTATGTGCATTCACTGTCTACATGCACACAGTGTCTACATGCACTCAGTGTCTGTGCACTGGGTCTAAGTGCACTCAGTGTCTATGTGCAATCACTGTGTTGCTCACAGCACAAACAAATACAAAACAAAGGTCACTGCATATCATAACTTTGTAATCCTGGCTCTGTGAACACAATAAGTGCAAGTAACTTTGTAATCCTGGCTCGGTGAACACAATAAGTGCAAGTAACTTTGTAATCCTGGCTCTGTGAACACAATAAGTGCAAGTAACTTTGTAATCCTGGCTCGGTGAACACAATAAGTGCAAGTAAAACAAAACAAAAATAATGATCACAATTAAAAATAAAGGCAACAAAACGGACGATAAAAATAAATAGTTAATATCATGCCATAAACACAATGTCCCGGAAACATTAAAAATGTTGCCGCCTAGTCACGAGAAAATTGCAGCACATCGCGCAATACTCATTTTCGGAAAGGAAATTTAAGACAACGTTTCGCTCCGTCCTCGACGGCCATTGTCAAGTGACTTGACGATGGTTCACGACTGCCCGAAACGTCGCCCTTAAATTCTTTTCGAAAGTGCGGGTATATTGTGGTTTGTTCCACCCACGCTGACGTGAATGTATTCTTCAGAATTGTAACACTCTACCAACAAACAATACAAACAACACTTTATACCAACATAATTAATAAATTGTAACAGTCTACTAACAACACTCTACCAACATAATAAACTGTAGCACTACCAACAACACTCTAAACATTCTACTAATATATAACAACACTGCAACACTACTAACAACAATGTAACACTACTAACAACAATGTAACACTACTAACAACAATGTAACACTACTAGCAACAATGTAACACTACTAACAACACTGTAACACTCTACTAACAACACTACTACTGTGGCATGCGCCGAGCATGTTACATTTTGTTCTACGTTCGTCACACCACCACTTGGTATTCCCTCTCGACCAGTGAACTGGCAAGTCAGAGTGTAGCAGTTCTGGGACCCCACTGTTGTGCTTATTGTCCAGTTCAAACCCGCCAATCACGTGGAAGCCGGCTACTTCAGCCAAGGTGACGTCACTTCAGCTTAGCTAGCTGAGTGGCAGACTTCCACTGACACTGGTCATGATCACTACTGCTCCGAGTGGTTCTGGTTTGTACAATTTTAATCTGTCTTATTCTCTCGCCATTAATAGTGTATATATTGGTGAAGAAAAACATTTGTAAAGAAATCTACCCCAGCTTGTTTTCCTTGCCTTTGATAAATTAGACACATGAGCAACACTTTGGTATCTTTAATGAGGAAACGTTTCGCCTAACCTTTAGGCATGACCTACTTCCACATTTGGATTTGTCAAATGTGATACCACCTACGACTGCTGCACCTCACCTGCCTACAGTATATAAGCCACTTCGCACATATGCTGTATTCTTTTCAAGATTGATGGACTGATTACATCGACTCAAAGCTGAGGGACTGATTACCTCAAACTACTCATGTTCTTCACCATTCTCCTTTGTATGGACTGATGAAGCCACACAGTGGCTTCATCAGTCGGTTCTCTGAACCATTCATCTACATGCCTTGCCTTTGTTCTGTCCTGCTGAGTTCTTTGTTTGCTGACTTAGTTACGACCAGGTACAACAGCCCTTCAAACTACCACCTGTCTTCGTAATAACCACTAACATCAGTGTAATACTCTACTAACACTGTAACACTACCAACGATACTGCAACACTACCAACGATACTGCAACACTACCAACGATACTGCAACACTACCAACGATACTGCAACACTACCAACGATACTGCAACACTACCAACGATACTGCAACACTACCAACGATCTGCACACTACCACGATCTGCACACTCAAAGTCTGCACACCACGATGCTGCACACTACCAACGATGCTGCAACACTACCAACGATACTGCAACACTACCAACGATACTGCACACTACCACGATCTGCAACACTACCAACGATGCAACACTCCAACGATCTGCAACACTACCAACGATACTGCAACACTACCAACGATACTGCAACACTACCAACGATCTGCAACACTACCAACGATACTGCACACTACAACGATCTGCAACACTACCAACGATACTGCAACACTACCAACGATACTGCAACACTACCAACGATACTGCAACACTACCAACGATACTGCAACACTACCAACGATACTGCAACACTACCAACGATACTGTAACACTACCAACGATACTGTAACACTACCAACAAAATTCTAATACTCTTAACAAAATTCTAACTAACAACAAAACAAGCAAATACGTATCAAAGTTATATAAAAAGGAAGCTCTCGCAGTGAAGATGAAATCCCTGACAAAGGTCGTAACCACGCCAGGCACGAAGGAAGAAATATGAACACTAGAGTAACAAATAAGAGCTGTGTTAGGGATGCAAAACATATCAGTAGTTTTTTCAACACTTTAAAATTCATTATAATATTAGGGGCAATATTATATATAACGACCCGTGTATGTCTCTTATATAGGCTGTGCGTTTACTCTAATCCCTATTTTAGGGATTAAAATCTCCTGACAGGTGGTGAACAATTACATGCAGTCTTAATGACCCTCGTAAAGTCGATATAAACCCAGTTAAGCAACAAATATTAAATTGAAAGATGTTTCTTTTACTTACTGAATAATCTGTATGTACACGCATGAAGAGATGGCTATGATTTCATCACCCATGAAGAGATGGCTATGATTTCATCACCACCCAGTTTCAATATCTTACAAAACCAGTAGAAACCTGAAACAGTCACTTGGTTAGACCTGAAGAAGCTTGTCCCTCCAACACCTGTTCGCGTTCAAGGTCCATACATTGTTATCTTTATTATATTTCTGACATACTGTGTGTAAAATGACTCGGGATTATGATATTCTTGGTATTTTTCGTTCAAATATTCTTTTGACTTATGACTTCCCAAGTGACTGCATTGAAAGACCTTGTAAAATATAGTTCCTTGATGGGCTGGTGCTTCCCCCAATTATAAAATAAAGTTAACTGCTCTCAGTGTTGTGCATGCTCTTCACCTGCGCGTCTTTTGTTTCGTTTGTCTTTGCCGTCACGTATTCTTCCAGAATCCAGATTAATTTCTAATGCGAGTCGTAAGATAAATAGTTAAAATGCGTACATAACTTTACTAAGGCAATGGCTATGGGCTGACCTATCAACGCATTTTTTTTACTAACCTCTTTATAATAAAGAGTTCGTGGAGGTTGCACAGTTTGACGACACCATCCCTGATCACCATCACTTGGCTGAGCTACATTAACTATATAATGTAGTAATTCAACTCA
The DNA here is from genome assembly GCA_009830355.1 of Cherax destructor. Classification (NCBI taxonomy): domain Eukaryota; kingdom Metazoa; phylum Arthropoda; class Malacostraca; order Decapoda; family Parastacidae; genus Cherax; species Cherax destructor. Next base: position 47,011 of record WNWK01002983.1, read on the forward strand.
TCCTCCTAAGCAAGAGGAGTGACCCTACGGATCTATGTCATTCCTCAACTTTCTTCACTTTGGTTCCACGTTTTGTGTTCGATCATCAAAAGTCTCATTTTTATGTATTACTGCATTTATTAGGCGTAATGTAATTAGATAATTGTAATTAATAAACACTGACATAATGTAACCCAAATAGCGTATGTAGAGAAACTAACTTTAGCATACAGTGTATAAACCCATAAGCTAACAAGTTGAATACCCTATACTGTTTTACCTAAAGAGGTTCACAGATTGAATAACGTGGGGCTTCTACTCAGTTTACCTTGGGGAAAGAAACACATGACTCTCACCTTTAGTGATACTTTCATGATAAACGAAAACAATTCCTTTAAATACAAGGTCTTCAGAAAACCCACCAACAAAGACGACCTGATACCTACTACTCACACCATAAAAATTAAACGCAAAGTCATTATTGGTTTCTTTCAGGGCACACAATTTGCTAGTAGAAGTTCCTTGTCCTTGGAAGAATGCCAATACTTGTCACCAGCATTCACTCAGCTGATGTATCGCCGATATTTCATAAGGGGATGCAAAGAAAGGACGACAAATACATTAACACCAGAGACGACAAAAATATTACCACCTGACAGGATAATCCTTCAGACAGGTAACACTACCACCACCATCTCCCACTCGATTATGTCAGCAACAATGGATTACCTAACCAGACAATTATTGACGTCTCCGTTACAACTACTCACAACAACAGATATTAATATGGGCATCTCCACTGTACCTCGTGGAAGGTAAAAACAATGTGTGGAGAAACATCACAAGACATTAACGTAAGTATTCAAAGCACAGATGTGCTTGACATATGCTTAACATTCCTCGCATCTTGCGAAACACGGACGGGCAGATTATACCTAAACGTGATGCAACAGAGCGCTAGTGATCCCTTACCTCCTCTTCTCGTCCTTGCTGTCACCGATATAAACTCTTATTCTGCAGTTACAATATATATACACCGAGTGATGTGTGTGTACCTCTAGAATACGCATATATTTTATTGTTATATTACCTTATATACATCATGAGGAATTGGAATTGTATGTAAATATAGACATGGAGAAAATAATGACACATGAAATGGATACCTTTATTAAGGACAACTTTTTTTGTCTAACAAGTATCCCCCGTACACACCCTTATATCAACGAAGCCTTCCAGTGGGCCACATAAAGCAATATGATGTTCAATGAGAACAACTTTCAGTTACTCCGTTATAGAAAAACTGAATAAATAAAAATTGGAATAGGGTATAATACCATTCAACGGAGTAGAAGAGGAAAGTGAGGGACTCTTAAGAGTGATAATACGAGATCTGACGTACAAGGATCACAGCAGCATTGTTAGCACAAACGAAAGAAACCTGATAGGCTGGATAACTAGAAAATCAAAACAAGACATACCAGCCAATGATGATACTTTCAAGTCATTTATGCTCTATAGACTGGAACACTACTGTGCACTAACATCCACCATCCTTCAGAGTAAGTGAGATCTAGCAAGTGAAGGATGTTCAGAAAACTTTCACCTCCCTTATGCCTGAAGTCCCTTGAACTGTACTTCCTCGAACGTAGGCCAGAAAGATACATCATAATTTACACCTACTAGAGCAAGAGGTGCAAAATACCTCTAAGGAAAAGCAAGAGTGGAAGCCAAGACTTTTCAAAACCCTCCCTTCACATATAAAGAAAACTGCCAAGAGAGCCCTAGCTGTCTTGAAGAGGAAACTGGTTAAGTTCCTCAAGTTAGTTCCTGACCAGCCGGATTGTGGTGCCAACGTTGGACTCCGTGTGGCTATAAACAAACACGTGCTGTTAGCACCAACAACCTGGTTTATTAGGCCACCAACTAGGAGGTGTGGTCTGGAACCGGGCCATTGGGGTGGTGATCCACAAAATCGTATCCAGGTAATCTAAGTGTCATTAACTCCACAGTAAGTGATATATATATCTTAGAAGTAAGATACAACTTATGTGGTCTGTGGTTTGTAAAGGAAGGAACCCTACATGGGTAGGCCAGCGGTTGATGAGCCCAACTCAGATAGATGTTAGGACACATTTTTCTCATATTGAATGCGTTGATAAAACTCATCCAAACTTAAACATTATCAACAATAAACGCTTGTCCTTGTGTAGTGTTTCTTATCATATTATCAGTAATAATTTTTATATTATTATTATAATGAAGGGGGAAGCGCTAAACCCGTACGATTATACAGCGCCTGTGGGGGGGGGAATGTGGAAGGTATTCAGGTTTAATTCAGGGAACTGGAGCACAGATCCAATTCCCTAGATCAAGAGCCCCTCGCCAACATCAAGGAACCTTCCTTGAGGGGAATCATTTTTATAATAAGGTTTGACTAATACAATATTTTCTGGGCATGGAGCTCCAGTGAGGAGGTTCCTTCTGGTAATGGATTGATTGGGTGAATCAAGTAATTCATTTATTTACCCTTGGCTCTAAGGTGCAATTTGTGCTATATTTTTTTACTATGATGATAGTTTACAGACTGCAGCCTTAATGACATGCAATCAATAGTCAAACAAAAAAATAGCCGACTAACACCCAGGTGAACATTTATCGTAAGTAAACTAAAAAACTGATAAGGTCAACAGAATGTCTGATGTTGTAAGAACCATCACAATCAACAAACTCTTACTATATAATGTTTGATACAATAAGGACCATCAAAGTTAAGATTTTTGCAACATTCCTTAGGCATAAGCCTCATTCAGATTAAATATATATTTTTGCGGATATCTGTTTTAAACGTTTCAAAACTTACCACTGAGCTACGGGCAATTGCTGGCATACAATGGTGATAAAGTGTGAAAACGTAACCTAGAATACACAGCAAGGTCAAATACAAAACGTATTAAAGACAGTTCTGAAAGAAATACGCAAGATATACATAGTGACATAAATACCAACATGAATATTAATGTTAGTGACATACATACCAACGTGCACATCAATACACTAGTGACCTATATAACATCATGCACATCAATTAGCTAGTAACATTCAGGTCATACATGCCACAATTTCACGCATGTTAAATCTTATAAGACCTTGTATATCATCTCAGTAAGTGAAGGTCATTGTAGTTTCTAAGCTATCGTCAGGGTAGTGGAAAACACACATTATATATATATGTCGTGCCGATTAGGTAAAACTTGCGATTTTGGCTTAAATAGCAACGCTCTTCTTGCCTTATAAGACAAGCGAAAATTTGTGTATGCAATAATTTCACAAAAATCATTCTGAACCTAACGAAAAAAATATATTTCATTGTTTGTTTATTATTAAATTATTGTTAACGTATCTAAAATATATTTAGTTGGGTTAGGCTAAATTAAATTGCGCTTGTTGTAATAAGGTTAGGTAGGTTTTCAAAGTTTCTCTTGGTACAAAATTATAAATTCTTACATTAACATAAATGAAAAAAATATATCTTTAAACGTATAAGAGAAAATTTTAGAAAGGACTTAATTTTAAATGAGTTCTTGCTAATTGACCAGTTTTACCTAATCGGCACGACATATATATATATTTATATATATATATATATTTTGCACCCCCTGAATGGGGCCCAATGCTTGTAGTGTATATATTTACCTTTACATATAATTTTATATTGCCAATATTTTCATTATTAGCTAAAATGAAAATATTTTGCTTTATATTATTATTTGACTTATTAAATTAGCTATGTATGTAGGTAGGATGTAACAATTACACTTCTCACTGTGCTCGCTGTTGAAGAGTTGTGAGTGACTGTCAGCCGTCGCAAACTACTTTGCTAACTACCGCTTGCTTGTTGGTGTCAGGCTGTACGTTGCACCTGATGTGAGACCTGTTGTCGAGAAATCGTTCTCTCTCCACAGCTGGTCATCGCTCGACTAGCACCTCTTTTTGGAAGAGTATGGTTTCGCTGGTGAGTCGAAACATGCTTCTTGTAACTCTTGTGTAACTCTGTTCATAGAGCATAGTTCAAACTTAGTGATTTTTGACGTTTTACTGAGGTTGTGTGTCGTACTGACACTATAAGTCAACCCAAGTCCCAAGCTGAAGCTTCTGACCTATTTTGTGTGGCATCTACGCACCGCCGTAGTCGGGGATTTGGTTTTGCTGAACCTAGATTCAGTATTAAGGGAGTTTCATGACTTTTATGGAGGATCTGCTGATGGACCCCAGTTAGGGTCGCTATTTTGTCACCTTGTTCCTGACGCTGTACTGCTGCTTGTTACATTATTGCTGTTGGCGAATGATTCGTCATATTGTTCAAGCAAGCTGTTTGATTGCCTTGTTGGTCAAGAAGATAGATTTGAGGACGTTTAGTCGAGTCTTACTGAGACATAACGAGCACTTTGAGCGCGCGCGCGCACACACACACCACACACACACACCCAGTAGCGGCCAGTGAAGAGGCGGGGCCAGGAGCTATGAATCGACCCCTGCAACCACAACTAGGTGAGTACACACACACACGCTTGTATATGTTAGTATTATTTTTATAATTGATGATAACGTACCAGACGGTACTTAAGAGTCATACTGATATGAGAAGTGCCCTCACCACTATATTACATATGTACAATTTCTCTTCGAACTACAAGAGAAGTGTAGGAACTTATATCCTAAATTATATCAAATTCATTTACTTTGATTTCGTCCACCTAGACAACTTTTTTTTAATAAACTTCTCAAATTTTATTTCATTATTTAATTATCACTTAGTTGTGATCCCAAAACTCTATTAATATTCAATGGATAACTAGACCTGATCTTATTCCGACATCTTGTTACAAAAACCAGAAACACGCTGAATGCTAGAGGGGGAGACCTTCTAGTACTCTCTGCAGATGTCTATACTTTATAGATATCGCCTTTTTGTAACTATATATATATATATATATATATATATATATATATAATATAATTATATATATTGTAACCACGAACAAGTGGTATTGATCAATAACAACACTGCGATTAGCCAAGGACTCGAATCCATGTTGTTTTGGCCAGCCTCATGGTGAGCGAAAACCACATGACGCTCTAACCCACAGGACCACCTCTGTGTGTGTGTGTGTGTGTGTGTGTGTGTGTGTGGTGCCGAATAGGTAAAACTTGTCAATTAGCAAGAAATCATTTAAAATTTAGTCCTTTCTGAAATTTTCTCTTATACGTATAAAGATATATTTTTTAATTTATGTTAATGTAAAAATTAATAATTTTGTACCAAAAGAACCTTAGAAAACTTACTTAATCTTATTATTACAAGCGCAATTTAATTTAGTCTCATCCAGCTAAATACATAATTTTAGATAAATTTACAATAATTTAATAATAAACAAACACAATGAAATGTATCTTTATCGCTAGGGTCAGAATGATTTTTGCGAAATTTTGTATACATAAATTTTCGCTTGCCTTATTCGGCAAGAACAGCGTTGCTATTTAAGCCAAAATCGCAAGTTTTACTATTCGGCACGATATATATATAATGTGTGTGTGTGTATATGCGTGTGTGTATATTATGTGTATGTACTCGCCTAGTTGTGGCTGAAGGGTCGAGTCACAGCTCCTGGTCCCGCCTCTTCACTGCCGCTACTCGGTAGCGGCCAGTTACTGTAGTTATTGCAAATAACTAGTAAATAATGTCGTGAACACCAACAAAAGTGTCATGCAAAATTGTGACTAGCAAAAGTGCGACACAAGGACTATATATCTTTGCATTTACGTGGCTACGTACGCCTGTTTGTGGTTGACCTTGCACAACCAGCAGTATAATTCATTCTTTATCGATTATTGAACTTCGAGACCAGGTTGTGAGGCACTGTGAACCAGTGTCGTGAGGCACTGTGAACCAGTGTCGCGAGGCACTGTGAACCAGTGTCGCGAGGCACTGTGAACCAGTGTCGCGAGGCACTGTGAACCAGTGTCGGAGGCACTGGAACCAGTGTCGTGAGGCACTGTGAACCAGTGTCGCGAGGCACTGTGAACCAGTGTCGCGAGGCACTGTGAACCAGTGTCGCGAGGCACTGTGAACCAGTGTCGCGAGGCACTGTGAACCAGTGTCGCGAGGCACTGTGAACCAGTGTCGCGAGGCACTGTGAACCAGTGTCGCGAGGCACTGTGAGCCAGTGTCGCGAGGCACTGGAACCAGTGTCGCGAGGCGACGTGTGGAAGCCAGTGTCGCGAGGCACTGGAACCAGTGTCGCGAGGCACTGTGAACCAGTGTCGCGAGGCACTGTGAACCAGTGTCGCGAGGCACTGTGAACCAGTGTCGTGAGGCACTGGGAACCAGTGTCGTGAGGCACTGGGAGCCAGTGTCGTGAGGCACTGGGAGCCAGTGTCGTGAGGCACTGGGAGCCAGTGTCGTGAGGCACTGGGAGCCAGTGTCGTGAGGCACTGGGAGCCAGTGTCGTGAGGCACTGGGAGCCAGTGTCGTGAGGCACTGGGAGCCAGTGTCGTGAGGCACTGGGAGCCAGTGTCGTGAGGCACTGGGAGCCAGTGTCGTGAGGCACTGGGAGCCAGTGTCGTGAGGCACTGGGAGCCAGTGTCGTGGGCACTGGGAGCCAGTGTCGTGGGGCACTGGGGCCAGTGTCGTGAGGCACTGGGAGCCAGTGTCGTGAGGCACTGGGAGCCAGTGTCGTGAGGCACTGGGAGCCAGTGGTGTGGAGCATTGGAGCAGGTGTGAGGCACTGGGAGCCAGTGTCGTGAGGCACTGGGAGCAGTGTCGTGAGGCACTGGGAGCCAGTGTCGTGAGGCACTGGGAGCCAGTGTCGTGAGGCACTGGGAGCCAGTGTCGTGAGGCACTGGGAGCCATGTCGTGAGGCACTGGGCGTGTCGTGAGGCCTGGGAGCCAGTGTCGTGAGGCACTGGGGCCAGTGTCGTGAGGCACTGGGAGCCAGTGTTGAGGCAGGGAGCCAGTGTCGAGGCACTGGAGCCAGTGTCGTGAGGCACTGGGAGCCAGTGTCGTGAGGCACTGGAGCCAGTGTCGTGAGGCACTGGGAGCCAGTGTCGTGAGGCACTGGGAGCCAGTGTCGTGAGGCACTAGAGTGTCGAGGCACTGGGAGCCAGTGTCGAGGCACTGGGAGCCAGTGTCGAGTGGAGCAGTGGGAGGCACTGGGAGCATGTCGAGGCACTGGGAGCCAGTGTCGTGAGCACTGGCCAGTGTCGCACGGGCCAGTGTCGTGGCACTGGGCAGTGTCGGAGCACTGGGAGCCAGTGTCGGAGGCACTGGGACAGTGTCGGGGCACGGCAGTGTCGTGAACTGGGGCCAGGCGTGGGCTGGGGCCAGTGTACTGGCCAGTGTCGAGGCACTGGGGCCAGTGTCTGGACTGGGCCAGTGTCGAGGCACTGGCCAGTGTCGTGAACTGGCCGGTCGTGGCTGGGGCCAGTGTCGAGCACGAGCCAGTGTCGAGGCATGGGACCAGTGCGAGCACTGGGCAGTGTCGAGGCACTGGGAGCCAGTGTCGTGAGGCACTGGAGCCGGTCGGAGGCACTGGGAGCCAGTGTCGTGGCACTGGGAGCCAGTGTCGAGCACTGGAGCCAGTGTCGGGGCACTGGGGCCATGTCGAGCACGACCAGTGTCGGCACTGCCAGTGCGGAGGCACGGGGAGTGTCGAGGCACGGCCAGGTCGAGCACTGGGAGCCAGTGTCGAGCACTGGGGCCAGTGTCGTGGGCTGAGCCAGTGTCGTGAGGCACTGGAGGTGTGGCACTGGGAGCCAGTGTCGGCACTGGCAGTTCGTGGCACTGGCCAGTGTCGAGCACTGCCAGTGTCGACACGACCAGTGTCGAGCACTGACCATGTCGTAGACTGGACAGTGTGTGAGCATGGCTGTTACTGACCATTGGAGCATGAATCATGGGAGCTGAGGGGGGCAGTTCTAATACCTCTGGCATGGCAGGGAACTGAGCAGTCGGATACCATGTAGCCTGCAGTTGACGAGCCAGTGTCACAGGCATGACTCATACACTAAGTTGGATAAGTACACTGGCCAGTGGGCACTGGACCTGTCGTGAGGCACTGGGAGCCAGTGTCGTGAGGCACTGGGAGCCAGTGTCGTGAGGCACTGGGAGCCAGTGTCGTGAGGCACTGGGAGCCAGTGTCGTGAGGCACTGGGAGCCAGTGTCGTGAGGCACTGGGAGCCAGTGTCGTGAGGCACTGGGAGCCAGTGTCGTGAGACACTGGAGCCAGTGTCGTGAGGCACTGGAGCCAGTGTCGTGAGGCACTGGACCAGTGTCGTGAGACACTGGAGGAGCCAGTGTCGTGAGGCACTGGGAGCCAGTGTCGTGAGGCACTGGAGCCAGTGTCGTGAGGCACTGGGGGCCAGTGTGTGAGCACTAGGGGCCAGTGTCGTGAGGCACTGGAGCACAGATAGCAGGTGGAAGCACTGGGAGCCAGTGTCGTGAGGCACTGGGAGCCAGTGTCGTGAGGCACTGGGAGCCAGTGTCGTGAGGCACTGGGAGCCAGTGTCGTGAGCACTGGAGCCAGTGTCGTGAGGCACTGGAGCCAGTGTCGTGAGGCACTGTGAACCAGTGTCGTGAGGCACTGTGAACCAGTGTCGTGAGACACTGTGAACCAGTGTCGTGAGACACTGTGAACCAGTGTCGTGAGACACTGTGAACCAGTGTCGTGAGACACTGTGAACCAGTGTTGTGAATGACTGGTACCGGAATTGAGGGATGGACTACTAGGTGAGAATTATGGAGCTGAATCTAACACTCCTAGAAGAGAAGACCAGAGGAAATATGATCATAACATACAAAAATACTCATGAAATTAGATAGAGTGGATAGGAAAAGCATGTTTCTAATGTAAATAAATGAAACCAGCAAACGTAGATGGCAATTAAGAGACGGAAATATACCACAGGAACGTCAACAAATACTTTTTTCTTTTCTGGGTATTAAGCAGAAAGAATATAACAGAGGTGATAACCATGCACAATTTCAGGTCCCTGTAGAAATCAGATAAAAAATTAGTTGAAGACCAGGAGCCATGTATCGTCTCCTGCGAACCCAAGGATCTCTTAATTAGTTTAGTATACACACACTGTGCGCAACAATTGCAACACCTCATATAAGTGCTTCGTGTGCATATAAATACTAAGATGAATACATGGTGATATATATGGGAATACATACCTGCGTCTGCATCAGTATGAACGAGCGCATCAAGTAGTGAAACACTTTGCTTCACCTAGATTACGTAGCTCAGTTCTGGTCTCCATCTTCCGTATGAAGAAAGACTGAAGTCTCTTAATTTACATTCACTTGTAAGACGAAGAATGAGGGGAGACATGATAGAAGTGTACAAGTGGAAGATGGGTATTAACAAAAGGGATATAAATAAGGTTTAGAGGATATCCCTCCAAGAGAGAACCCGCAATAATGGATTCAAATTAGATAAGTTTAGATTTAGAAAGGATATAGGGAAATACTGGTTTGGTAATAGGGTAGTTGATGAGTGGAACGGTCTGCCTAGAGTATTTATCCAACCTAAATTTGAAACTACCCAAGGTCCTAGCTTCAATAACCCTACTAGGCAGACTGTTCCACTCATCAACTACCCTATTTCCAAACCAATACTTTCCTATATCCTTTCTAAATCTAAACTTGTCTAATCTGAATCCATTATTGCGGGTTCTCTCTTGGAGAGATATCCTCAAGACCTTATTTATATCCCATTTGTTAATACCCATCTTCCACTTGTACACTTCGATCATGTCTCCCCTCATTCTTCGTCTTACAAGTGAATGTAATTTAAGGGACTTCAATCTCTCTTGAAACGGATTAAGATTCTTGAAGTATTTTGGTATTCAGCTCAAATAGCACATTTAGTAAGATCAATCAAGTAAATGCAACTTAAGAACTTTCGCTCCTTCAGTGTTCATTATTAAGTACCCACTAATCACAAATTAATTTTCGAATGCTGGCTATTTTTCCGTTCATACTTCTGCATCTCTGATTGAAAAAAAATATATTTAAAAAATTATACAATTTTTCTACGCTCATAAAAATAGAATGCTGATCAGCGCCCACACACGCCTCTGAAAGCGACCAATGGCAGAGTAGCGGAGCTGTGACGTTGGTGAATGAGAGATCGTTACACAACCCACCACTCACAACACAGAATACACTACACACCCACCAGCGACACACCTCACCGGCTGAATTTGTCGCAGGGAATTTTGTGCCGTATAATGCTAGTTCATGCACCTTATATCCAGCCTGTGGACGCCAGCATGACAACACAACACTTGACTCACTATCAGATAAAAATATTAAATTGTTTTATATATGTGTGGTGCCGAATAGGTAAAACTGGTCAATTAGCAAGAACTCATTTAAAATTAAGTCCTTCCTAAATTTTCTCTTATACGTTTAAATATATATTTTTTTCATTTATGTTAATGTAAAATTAATAATTTTGTACCAAAAGAACCTTAAAAACTTACCTAACCTTATTATAACAAGCGCAATTTAATTTAGCCTATTCCAACTAAATATATTTTAGATAAGTTTACAATAACTTAACAATAAACAAACACAATGAAATATATTTTTTCGTTAGGTTCAGAATGATTTTTGAGAAATTATTGCATACACAAATTTTCGCTTGCCTTATTCTGCAAGAAGAGCGTTGCTATTTAAGCCAAAATAGCAAGTTTTACCTTTTCGGCACGACATATATACTATATAAATATAAATATAAATATATATATATATATATATATATATATATATATACATATATATATATAGATACAGACCCCCGACAACGCTTCTCAGTTAGTACTTGAACTTGCAAAGCGTGAAGTTATCAACGATTTAAGAAGCGCTAGCATATTTCATGTTGCCAGACGTTAAGCCGCCACTTATTCAATTAATTTATGCTAGACTAACATAACTTCAACACTGCGCAGAATCAAAAGCATATCCAGTGTAAAGAAATTATTATATTGGTTAGAAAGCGTTAAAACCGTAGGGATCATATATTGTTATACCGGTATTCAACAAATCTGCATATATCTGCAGGAACACGGATAATCAAGTTCGATCCAAGAAAATGGGAGGACAGCTTCAATTCCTTAAATCAAAACTCCTTCACCGACATAAAGGAACCTACCTGATAAGCTCAGTGTAATCAAACAACCAGGTCACCAAGACACCAGCATCATGGTCCAGGATACCAGATCACTATACAAGCCACTACTCAGCAGTTTGCTCGAGCGCGGAATTAATACGTCATAGTTAATATTCTGGGCATGGGTGTTCCCTAGGACACCGGTTAAGTCCACTGCTGTTCTGTTACGCCGTACACATTTGTGTGATTCTTTACATCTGTTCATGCTATTTTTACGTCTGGATGATCTTTTACATATCTGAATGATATTTTTCGCACTGAGTGCCATTTTAGACATGTGGATCATATTTAAACTTTTTAGTAATATTTTAATTAGATGAATACTTCTTCTCACGGTGTTATACAGTGATATACTGCTATACTGATTTCCCTTGTTTTAACTTATGATTTAACCCCTTTTTCTTTCGTAATGCTAATGAGTGGCGGTATCAGTATGCTATCCCTCTTTGAGGTACTGGTACTCTCCTGGGCAACAGTGAAGCAACCACAAATATCGGAGATAAAAACAAGTTCTTACAAGATTTATCATGCGTGAAAAATTTTAACAAAATACTGAAACTTCATAAGACATGTTATCTTGTGGAGATTTTACAAGACATGTAAGCTACTAACGTATATATGTCAGTATGCCGAAAAAGTATTGATGAACATTTAGGTATATGTGTTAGTAACGTATTTATCACAGTGCATGTGGGAAGAAATACTTCCTAGTGGGTCTTTCAATTCTGTCTCACGTTTTGTATTTTTGTTGACTATTCTAGGTTAAATCTTCATAATTTATCACCATTGTATGCTAACGATTACCAATAGCTCAATGACAAATTTTGAGACGTTTATAATAGAAATCCGCAAAAAATATTTATAAATTTAAGCTGAATGCGGCTTACTAGGTATGATAGTCCTTGCATAAAATATTATGTGGTAAGAATTCGTTGACCTTGTGTTAGTCTTTGACTTTAGCTGCTATTGTTCGCTAGTTTGGTTTAACGTCTATTGAGATAGAGAGATTATTTCCAACCCAAGATATTACCAAAAATATAAAATCTAAGAGTAAATCTTCACCCTCATTCAAGACAATAAGTCAAAACAATCAAAACAAGTCAACCCAAACAAAAGCCAAAACAAAAAAAACAAATATGCACATAAACACAAAATATGCACAAACACAAACATGCTAGAGTAACTAAACCTTTAAGGTACAAATAAAAAATCACATCGTGTGGAGGAGCCTAGCTAAAAATAAACATAAATGTCAGCTTGCGTACAACACCTCGTGTCTCGCCCTAAAAATACCACGATATATAAATCTAATGTCAGGTGAAGAAGAAATACAGGAGAATCAGAGGAAAGGGTATGAGAGAAGAATGAGGCACATGGGTTGAAGAGGTAGAGAAAGCAAAGATAGTGGTATAGAAATAGACGAAAGGGACATTACGAAAGAAAGGCTATAGAAAAAAGAAAACATAAAGGAGGGGTATAGAAAGCGAAAACGTAAAGGATACTGTAAAAAGGGAGTATGTAGAGAGGACTGCAGAAAAATAAATGCTATTAAGAAGGGTATAAATTTGAGGTATTGACACGAGGTGTATAGAAAACAGGAGACATAAGAGAGAATATAAAGATAGACACACACAAGGGAGAACGGGGTATTGTAGGAACTATTAGAAAAAAAGGTGAAGTCTATAGGAAAAGAAAAACTGAGAAAAGGATCTGGGGAGGAAATCACGATGAACATAATGTGCCAGTTGAGTAGGAGGAAGAGAAACATTTAAGCATTACACAGAACGAAACGTCGTCCCAATAAGTGTCCTACAGCATGTCTTACCCCTCACAAGTATGAAAGCTTCGTGCTCAGCAGACAAGAGGACGGAGCCTTACTGCTTCTTGCCTTGGAGGACTCGCGGGATACGCGCTTTACATAAAATCCAACAAATCAAAACATCTTATTGATCGTTTGATTTCCACTTATAATCAAGGTACTAGCAGATGCTTGTTTAATGTTTAAATTCATGTTAAGTATTAAACCCATGTGAATCATTCACGCATGACGTGGTGGAGGCTTGATCCTCCGTCTGCTGAGAGCGAGACAGATGCGCTTCATTATATAATATCTTAGTTTATGGAAAGATGCAACTAACTCAACTGAGTCTGCGGTTATACTTCTCACCAATATAAGGTATCATTATATCAATCATGTATTACTCTGCTCCATATAAGAACTTAGCTATAGCCTATAGAAACTATAAATTTATTAAGCTATAGCTTTTAGACCATAGTCTCCACACTGTATTTATAGACTACAGACTACAGTTTGTATAAAATATAGTTATAGACTATAATAGACTATAGATTTTTTATAGGTAGTAGGTTGGTAGACAGCAACCACCCAGGGAGGTACTACCGTCCTGCCAGGTGACTGTGAAACAGAAACCTGAAACTGTTTTACATGATGGTAGGATTGCTGGTGTCTTTTTTCTGTCTCATAAACACGCTGGATAACAGGTATATCTAGCTACTTCTACTTACACTTTAGGTCACACTACACTGGCATACACATGCATATATATACATACACACATCTAGGTTTTTCTTCTTTTTCTTAATAGCTCTTGTTCTTTTTATTTTCTCTATTGTCCATGGGGAAGTGGAAAAGAATCTTTCCTCCGTAAGCCATGCGTGTCGTATGAGGCGACTAAGATGCCGGGAGCAATGGGCTAGTAACCCCTTCTCCTGTACAAATCTACTAAAAACGAGAAGAAGAAAAACTTTATAAAACTGGGTTGTCTGAATGTGCGTGGATGTAGTGCGGATGATAAGAAAGAGATGATTGCCGATGTTATGAATGAAAAGAAGTTGGATGTCCTGGCCCTAAGCGAAACAAAGCTGAAGGGGGTAGGCGGGTTTCAGTGGGGAGAAATAAATGGGATTAAGTCAGGAGTATCTGAGAGAGTTAGAGCTAAGGAAGGGGTAGCAATAATGTTGAAGGATCAGTTATGGAAGGAAAAGAGGGAATATAAATGTGTAAATTCAAGGATTATGTGGATTAAAATAAGGGTCGGATGCGAAAAGTGGGTCATAATAAGCGTGTATGCACCTGGAGAAGAGAGGAGTGTAGAGGAGAGAGAGAGATTTTGGGAGATGTTAAGCGAATGTATAGGAACTTTTGAACCAAATGAGAGAGTAATTGTGGTAGGGACCTAAATGCTAAAGTGGGAGAAACATGCAGAGAGGGTGTAGTAGGTAAGTTTGGGGTGCCAGGTGTAAATGATAATAGGAGCCCTTTGATTGAACTTTGTATAGAAAGGGGTTTAGTTATAGGTAATACATATTTTAAGAAAAAGAGGATAAATAAGTATACAAGATATGATGTAGGGCGTAATGACAGTAGTTTGTTGGACTATGTATTGGTAGATAAAAGACTGTTGAGTAGACTTCAGGATGTACATGTTTATAGAGGGGCCACAGATATATCAGATCACTTTTTAGTTATAGCTACAGTGGGAGTAAAAGGTAGATGGGATACAAGGAAAATAGAATCAGTAAGTAAAAAGAGGTGAAGGTTTATAAACTAAAAGAGGAGGCAGTTAGGGTAAGATATAAACAACTATTGGAGGATAGATGGGCTAGTGAGAGTGTAGGCAATGGGGTCGAAAATGTATGGGGTAGATTTAAAAATGTAGTGTTAGAGTGTTCAGCAGAAGTTTGTGGTTACAGGCGAGTGGGTGCGGGAGGGAAGAGGAGCGATTGGTGGAATGATGATGTAAAGAGAGTAGTAAGGAGAAAAGTTAGCATATGAGAGGTTTTACAAAGTAGAAGTGATGCAAGGAGGGAAGAGTATATGGAGAGAAAAAGAGAGGTTAAAAGAGTGGTGAAGCAATGTAAAAAGAGAGCAGATGAGAGAGTGGGTGAGATGTTATCAGCAAATTTTGTTGAAAATAAGAAAAAGTTTTGGAATGAGATAAATAAGTTGAGGAAGCCAAGAGAACAAATGGATTTGACAGTTAAAAATAGGAGAGGAGAGTTATTAAATGGAGAGTTAGAGGTATCGGGAAGATGGAGAGAATATTTTGAGGATTTGTTAAATGTTGATGAAGACAGGGAAGCTGTGATTTCGTGTGTAGGGCAAGGAGGAATAACATCTTGTAGGAGTGTGGAAGAGCCAGTTGTGGGTGTAGGGAAGTTCGTGAGGCAGTGGGTAGAATGAAAGGGGTAAGGCAGCTGGGATTGATGGGATAAAGATAGAAATGTTAAAAGCAGGTGGGGATATAATTTTGGAGTGGTTGGTGCTATTATTTAATAAATGTATGGAAGAGGGTAAGGTACCTAGGGATTGGCAGAGAGCGTGTATTGTTCCTTTGTATAAAGGCAAAGGGGACAAAAGAGAGTGCAAAATTATAGGGAATAAGTCTGTTGAGTGTACCTGGTAAAGTGTATGGTAGAGTTATTATTGAAAGAATTAAGAGTAAAACAGAAAGCAGGATAGCAGATGAACAAGGGGCTTTAGGAAAGGTAGGGGGTGTGTAGACCAAGTGTTTACAGTGAAACATATAGGTGAACAGTATTTGGATAAGGGTAAAGATGTTTTTGTGGCATTTATGGATTTGGAAAAGGCGTATGATAGGGTAGATAGGGGGCAATGTGGCAGATGTTGCAGGTGTATGGAATAGGAGGAAGGTTACTGAAAGCAGTGAAGAGTTTTTATGAGGATAGTGAGGCTCAGGTTAGAGTGTGTAGGAGGGAAGGGGACTATTTCCCAGTAAAAGTGGGCCTTAGACAAGGATGTGTGATGTCACCGTGGTTGTTCAATATATTTATAGATGGGGTTGTAAGAGAAGTGAATGCGAGGGTCTTGGCAAGAGGTGTTGGGCTAAAAGATAAAGAAGCAAATACAAAGTGGGAGTTGTCACAGTTGCTTTTTGCTGATGACACTGTGCTTTTGGGAGATTCTGAAGAGAAGCTGCAGAGGTTGGTGGATGAATTTGGTAGGGTGTGTAAAAGAAGAAAATTGAAAGTGAATATAGGAAAGAGTAAGGTGATGAGGATAACAAAAAGAATAGGTGACGAAAGATTGGATATCAGATTGGAGGGAGAGAGTATGGAGGAGGTGAATGTATTCAGATATTTGGGAGTGGACATGTCGGCGGATGGGTCTATGAAGGATGAGGTGAATCATAGAATTGATGAGGGGAAAAGGGTGAGTGGAGCACTTCGGAGTCTGTGGAGACAAAGAACCTTGTCCATGGAAGTAAAGAGGGGAATGTATGAGAGTATAGTTATACCAACGCTCTTATATGGGTGTGAAGCATGGGTGATGAATGTTGCAACGAGGAGAAGGCTAGAGGCAGTGGAGATGTCATGTCTGAGGTCAATGTGTGGTGTGAATATAATGCAGAGAATTCGGAGTTTGGAAATTAGGAGGAGGTGCGGGATTACCAAAACGATTGTCCAGAGAGCTGAGGAGGGTTGTTGAGGTGGTTTGGACATGTAGAGAGAATGGAACGAGACAGAGTGACTTCGAGAGTGTATAAATCTGTAGTGGAGGGAAGGCGGGGTAGGGGTCGGCCTAGGAAAGGTTGGAGGGAGGGGGTAAAGGAAGTTTTGTGTGCGAGGGGCTTGGACTTCCAGCAAGCATGTGTGAGCGTATTTGATAGGAGTGAATGGAGGCATATGGTTTTTAATACTTGACGTGCTGTTGGAGTGTGAGCAAAGTAACATTTATGAAGGGATTCAGGGAAACCGGCAGGCCGGACTTGAGTTCTGGAGATGGGAAGTACAGTGCCGGCACTCTGAAGGAGGGGTGTTAATGTTGCAGTTTTATAACTGTAGTGTAAAGCACCCTTCTGGCAAGACAGTGATGGAGTGAATGATGATGAAAGTTTTTCCTTTTCGGGCCACCCTGCCTTGGTGGGAATCGGCCGATGTGTTAATAAAAAAAAAAAAAAAATTTTTTTGTCTAGAAAGAGCCAGTAGCCCGACTGCAGTGATCTTTTGTCTCCTTAAAATCCTTGATTTATTCCCCTCATCCCGTCATGCGCTCTTTTCTCCTCACCCCATGCTCTCTTCTTCCTTCACCCCATGTTCTCTTCCTTCGCCTCATGCTCTCTTCTCCCCTCAGCCCACCATGCTCTCTTCTCCCCTCACCCCACCATGCTCTCTTCTCCCCTCACCCCACCATGCTCTCCTCTTCCCTCATCCATAATATCTTCTCCCCTCACCCCACCATGCTCTCTTCTCCCCTCACCCCACCATGCTCTCTTCTCCCCTCACCCCACCATGCTCTCTTCTCCCCTCACCCCACCATGCTCTCCTCTTCCCTCATCCATAATATCTTCTCCCCTCACCCCACCATGCTCTCTTCTCCCCTCACCCCACCATGCTCTCCTCTTCCCTCATCCATAATATCTTCTCCCCTCACCCCACCATGCTCTCTTCTCCCTCACCCCACCATGCTCTCTTCTCCCTCACCCCACCATGCTCTCTTCTCCCCTCACCCCACCATGCTCTCCTCTTCCCTCATCCATAATATCTTCTCCCCTCACCCCATCATGCTCTCCTCTTCCCTCATCCATAATATCTTCTCCCCTCACCCCATCATGCTCTCCTCTTCCCTCATCCATAATATCTTCTCCCCTCACCCCATCATGCTCTCCTCTTCCCTCATCCATAATATCTTCTCCCCTCACCCCACCATGCTCTCTTCTCCCCTCACCCCACCATGCTCTCTTCTCCCTCACCCCACCATGCTCTCTTCTCCCTCACCCCACCATGCTCTCTTCTCCCCTCACCCCACCATGCTCTCTTCTCCCTCACCTTCCAAACTCTCCCCCCCACCTCACTTCTCCATCTTTTTCCATCATGCTTCCCCTCACTCTATAATTCCCTCATTCCTGCTGGGAGACTTCAGTAGTGTCAGCTCAGGCTGACACTACTGAAGTCTCCCAACTCAGACTGACACATTTCAACACCTTGTATGAGCACCATCCTGTATGATGGAATATGACAGGGGAACATAGCTACTGTTTCCACTGTGTAACTGTCATATAGAAGTGTAGCAGCACACTGCTGATGTATCAAATTTTGTTGAATTAAAAAAACTTCCCCTTCGTGGCCATGACCCACATCCACTTGCCGCACTCTCCGACCTTGGCTTACTTACCCCCTACTTTAACCCTCATTCTTCTTCACCATTTCTCTCTCTCTCTCACACACACACACAGTACTCTTCACCCTATTTCCTATCCCTCTCCTTTGCTAGTTCACATTTCTTTTTCACTTCTCGCACCATCGGCTCGCTCTCTATATCACCCTTATTCAACTTTTCATTCTTGTCTGAGTCCCCTTCATTTTATTTCTCATCATTGGACTGGTGTTATATTCAAGAGAAAGCACTAAACCCGTAGGGATTGTCCAGCACTTCATGAATGGGAAGTAATCAGGTATGATACAAGGAACACAGGAAAGAGCAGGGTGATGAGAGCATTAAAAAATCTAGGCCAGCAGTTCTTTACCGGGGGCTCTCCCCCCGGTTAAGAAGAGCGCGAACCCCGAGCAAAAACAAGGAATGTGTTTGTGTATTTGTAATTCCTCCTTAAACAGACGCTTCTGAATAGTTTAATATAATAATGCTAAGAACGAAAGCCAGTTTATCAATTTGCCTATTTAAATAAAAAGGACTTTTTATTTTTTACATTTACATTTAAAAGGAAGGGGGGCGTGGGGATGAGGATTAACTACGAGTGGGGACACAATCCAAAATACTAGACGATGAGAGACTATACTGGAGGAAGGATATTTTGGAGTGGACTTGTCAGTGGCTGATTGATTCTATGAGAGGTGAGGTGAACCACAGAACTGACCAAGGAAAAAAATGTGGGTGGTGCATTGAGGCATCTGTGGGGACAAAGAACTTTAGATCTTTATCCATGGAGGCAAAATAGGGAATGTACCATAATACAGCGGAACCAACACTATTGTATAGATGTGAGGCATAGGTTTTAAATGATGCAGCAAGGATGAAGCTAGAGACTGGAAATATAGTGTTTAAAGGCAATTTTTTTTTTTACAAAAAAATCAATTTTACAGACTAAAAGCTGTTAAAGAATAAAAAGCTGTTATCCTACCTCAGCTCATTTCAAAGCCCAGCCCTATCTAAGAAATACTACCCCCTTCCCCAGGATGCTACCCCGCAACAGCCGAGTGAGAACAGGTGTGGGGTTACCAAAAATATTATTCAGAGGGCTGAGGAGTGGTTGCTGAGGTGGTCTGAACATTTAGAGAGTGTAAGAGAAAACTGGGAGGGCATATAATTTTGGAGTGGAGGTAAGGAAGGGTAGGGGTTGTTTAAGGAAAGGTTGCCGGGAAGGAGTAAAAGAGGTTTTGTGTGGTAGGGGCTTGGACATCCAACAGACTTGTGTGAACGTGTTAGATAGGAATGAGTCGAGACACGCGTTTTTTTATTTGACGTGCTTTTAGTATGAGCAAGGTAACGTTTATGAAAGGATATAGGGAAACCGGAGTCCTGGAGGTATGTATGTTTCAGTTTAGAGAGCCATCTGAACTGTGATGTCAGCGTTGTTGTTGTTTTTTTTTTTTTTTTTTGCAAGACAGTAATTAAGTGAATG
The DNA here is from genome assembly GCA_009830355.1 of Cherax destructor. Taxonomy (NCBI): domain Eukaryota; kingdom Metazoa; phylum Arthropoda; class Malacostraca; order Decapoda; family Parastacidae; genus Cherax; species Cherax destructor. Next base: position 66,851 of record WNWK01002983.1, read on the forward strand.
ACAGTGAAGATGTTTCCTATTTTTCGGATCACTCTTCTTCGGTTGGGCCCGGTAGGTGTGTTATAAAAAATAACGAGGTTTCTGTTCACTCTTCCTGGTTCCTTAAGGAATGCGCCTTGATGCTGGTGAAGGGCTTTTGATACTGGGAATTGGAGCTTTGCTCTCTTTCTATCAAATCTAATTATTTCCCATTCTCCAGGAGCTGTAAGACCTCACAGGTTTAATTCTTCCATATAATAATAATAATAATAATGCTTCCTGATGACTGACACCTCTTCACTCCTAACTCAACAGACATATTATTCTGAATTTTTCTGTCCTTTCTTCCACTCATCCCTCTCCTTCCTTTCTCCAATGTCCTCTGGTAACCACCACAGCAAAATAAAAAAACAAAGGAGTGTCAGGCGGAGGTTGCGAGGCTGCCAACCACAAGTGACATGACGTTTGTCGACCTCTGTGCAGGCAAGTAGCGTGAGCAGCGGACACTTCAGTGCCAAGACCATGTGCCTAGCCCAGTGCCAAGTAGGGCGACCTTGTGGACCGACACCGGACTCGCCAGAAGGAAGTAAGGATACAGGGTAAGGTGGGGCCGCACCCAGGAAGGTCTTGCCCATACGCCACACATGATAATATGTCCTAGCCTCTATTTTTTATGGGGTAATACTACCATCACATATTATGATGTGGTCTTCTAATTTTTTTAAATGGTGAGGACCGGAACTCAACAGAAAGCCTGTCATATGACCAGAAGCTCCACTGAGTCATATGATTAAGATCCAGGTCACATGAAAATTTCATACTATCCTTACACATGTTCACATGACAGATTATGACGCCTGATATCCCTTGTTCTTCATATGATCTCCGTAACCCATACATCATGACACCTGCTGCCCCTGTGAGATCAGAAAGTTACGTGGCGTGACCAACAGCTCAAACTATTATTGTGTGTATCTACCTTCGACACTGTGCACGCTTACCTCTGTTACTGTACATGTCTACCTCGGTCACTACACATCCACCTCCATCATTTTACACAACTACCTCCGTTACTGTAGAAATCTACCTGTCACTCAACTACTCCACTATGCGTTCCATCCTCTCTCACATGGCCATATCCACTCAGCTCCCAAGAAACAAACATGTTGCTAAGGCAAGCACGAGGGGGCAAGAATCTAAATTATTCATCCGAATGTGTCGTGCGAAATGTGAAGTGTGGGAGGAATGAATATGAATTACGCTTATATACTATATGTTGATTAGAAAATATACATACATGTGTAGGTGAGACAGAATAGGGACCCTAGTGCAGGGAGTCTCAACTTTTCCTCCATCATAAACTCCCTCGGCTTGATGTATTTCTCCATTTACCCCCTTACTGCCATGCAAAAAAAATATCATAAAGGGACAGAAAAACAGTGTCAGAAAAAATAAATTATTCATGTTTTGCACAAAAATAGCAATATACATTCATATCACCAAAAAAAAAAAAAACATTCTTTTCTAAAGAAATAATTATACAGTCCATTTTTATCATAAAAAATAAAACCAAACAGAAACACTAGAAACATTATTAGTGGGACCACTGCTGATTCATTGAGTCAAATATTTACCCCTTGCCATATAATTTTTTGCCCCAAGGGGTAAATTTACCCCTGGTTGAGAATCACTGCCCTAGTGGATTCTGATTCTTTCGAGCCCGCTAGATGAGATCAAATGGGGACCCTGTTGGTTTCTGGGAGCTGTAAGGAAATTGTTCGTTGTCATCATAAAGCGCTAGTTTCGTATATCTATAATCATTATACGCAATACTGTAATTTTATCAATTCTAAAAACAGTACAAATTACTTTTTATACAACACCTGCCGTTTCTTGTTAAGAATAACCCAAAGAAGGAAACACATTCACTATTATTCACATACTGTACTAGCCATCTTGCCAGAAGTGGGCGGACATCACAGATCAAATAACCCTCCAAATTATAACATCGTCACCCCCTCCTTCAGAGTGCAGGCACTGTATTTCCCACCTTAGGACTCAAGTTTGCCTAACCGGATTTCCCTGAATCCTCTCGTAAATGAAACGTTGCTCACATCCCAACAGTACGTCAAATACCTAAATCCACTCGTCTGCACTCAGTCCGATCTAAGACGCCTCCTAGATGTGTTTTAAAACTTTGGGAGGAGCTAGATTAAAGAGAGACGGCGATCTTCGCTTTGAGTCCCTGCCTGAGTAGAATACATTATGACAAAGATTAAAGTACATAAGCAAATTTAGTTATAATTTTAAATGCTATTTAACTGATCTTCTTTTGATTATAATAATATTTAACTGATCGCTAAGTAGATGTGATGTGCTTATAATTTTAAATATTTTTAATTAGTTAATGTGTGGTGCAGGTGGGAGTGCTCGGTGCTGAGGAAATGATTTGCATGCTAAGGCAGGATTTACATAAACTTTTTACTACGGTTTAGTTATTTTGGACACCCATCTTGTTTAAAAAATTTAAAAAGTTTACCATGTTATATATATTTTATATCTACATACTGTACTATATATCAACAACTTCGGAAAATTACTTTTAAATATAAAATATACAATGCAGTCTTGTGTTTTTATTTCGGGTCAGTAGTGTGGGGTCCTCTGAACAGCAGAGACATCCCAAGTTGGTGAGCAACGATCCTCATCATCACCCCTCACAAAACGTTACATAACCATGTGTATTGTTAATACTGCTTGTTTCCGCACTTTACCTTCAATCATCACACGGCTTTCCAATGGAAAATCTCATACATGTGCCTTGAACGTATTTAATATTACTACACACTTCTTTATCTGGTGTCATAATTACAAGGACATGCTAGGATGTATAACTTTGGTCTAGGCAGACTCTTATCTCGTGTCACAGACAAACAATATCACGATATGAATTCGACTGACAGCAGAAAATACAATGTTTTACCGAGAATTAAATTACGATGATGTGCATATAATGTTTTGCAGTCATACAGATCAAAGATTCCTGGAGCATTAGTGGGATATATCTTAATTTACTAGAAAACCAGGAACTTGGTCCAAATCTGCACACTGAGCAGGAGGCCCCTCAAGGGAGGTTCCTTGACGCTAGTGAGGGGCTCTTGATCTAGGGAATTAGATCTGTGCTCCGGTTCCCTGAATTGAGCCGGAATACCTTCCGTGTCCCCTCCCACATGCGCTGTATAATCCTACGGGTTTAGCGCTTCCCATGAGCAGGAGGCACGGAAGCTCATAAGCTTAACTAAACTTTTAAACTAAATTCAGATCTATGGGAAATATAAAACAGTCTTGTGTCCTCACTGAGGATCTTGATTAGTACAACAAACTGTTCCCGATCTGATCGGCTGTAGTCCCTCGTTGGACTGCATGTTGCAAGCCTCAACAGAACTAATCAAAGCGTTGTCGATCAACACTAGGTAGAGCTAGCTAGCTCTCTCTTCCCACTAGAGAACGAGTAACCACTATCCAGGACACGCAGCAGCAACCGAGGACGGTATATACAGATGTTAGTGTTGGCGGGATGCACCTGGGGGCTACGGTAGTTGGGTGGTTTATCGGGTTTAAAGCCTACCAATTACATAAGGGTCGTAAAGCCTCTATTTGATCTGTATACCACCGACGAAAGGTACTTTAATCCACGAAATAAGGATTACAGTAAACGCACAGCGTAAATACACTGAGAAATACTCATCTCTTGGGGCACATAACCTTGGGGACCAGGAATACTGCTGTTGGAAGCAATATGACTGGATCAGCTGGCCAGTGTCAACATGTGGACACTTGTTTACACTTGATATCATTTCCGTGGGAGTAACCTTTGATGCCTGCGATTACTGATGAATGGCATAATTTTTAGCGATATTTAGATAAGCTGAGAACTGTTTAGAAGCAGACCAATTGACGGTCCTCACACGACCATTTATTTACAAGTTTAAGTACTAAATGTCAGCCAACGAATGAAATTAATACATAACATACCCAAAACGCTGTAAGACCCTTACGGGTACAGTGCTTCTCCATGATAATAATTTGCAGAATGTTCTATGAGGTTTCTTTCATTTAATGGAGCGGGGAAAAAGTAGCCTAAAGGTTATCTGAAGACTACTCCAGGTTACCGCCCCTGCACCCAATCCTCTACAGCAGTGGTTCCCAAACCCCTGCTGTAGGGATTGGGTGTGGGGGCGAATACACCTTTTCTTGGTATTAGGTTTACTGCAAATTCAAAACTATAACTAATATAACACTATAAACAAGCGTAATTATTTCGCAAATAAATATTAACATAGTAAACTAATTCATTTAACAATATGAAAGGGTAAATTTACATCTCATCTGTAGCTACACTGTCTTCTCAAATTTAATGAGATGGATGTGCTTGGTGCAGGGTCAACAGCTTCTCAACATCAGGCTTGAAGGCACTAAGAAGAAGTCTTAGATCCCCGCGTTCAGGAATTTTCAGTCAGTTTCTTTGCTTGGAAAGAAGCTTAGCGACTGTACTGAAGCCTCGCTCTACTAAATATGATGTTGGGAAGGCAATATTTTTTTTTTAACTTAGGCCTCGGCTCAATGTGTTTTGGAGGGAAATCAGTTCTTCCTGCACCATTCCTGTTTCCTTATTGCTGATATCTAGGAATGGATTGATCACACAGTCTTGTATTTTAAGCAAAAAAATATCATGAAATCTATCGGACATGTCTGACTGCAGCTTATTCTGGGGTGCATAATGCACCTGAAGGTCATCGTCTGGTATGCTCTTCTCCAATTCAGAGGCTCGGAAAATGGAAGAGCTCACGACTGGCTATGTTACGTTTGAATAACTGTAACCTGGACAGAAAAATGGAAAGGGTTGATTTGACTTTGATAAGATTAACCTCATTTCCTTACAACTGCAAATTAACTTCGTTGAACTTTATGAATACATCTGACAAATAAGCAATGTCATGTTTGATGTTTTCTTAGTTCATCACATAGAATTGAAGTCTTCGAAGAATTCAACAACTGTTCTTTGTAAAAAATCATGCCAATCACAACAAAATACAGCAGAAAAAAAACAAGGAAATATATAGCAATGCATTTACTAGAAGTACATGACACAATAATACAAGTATGAATGTTAAACTAAAAATCAAATACTTAAGAACTACAAATCTCGGCCTCAGCACAGCAACACTTCCACACCCTTTGGCGTCCCTCCATCAATACCACTCAAAATGCAAACCTTGGCCCTTACAGACGTGAAAATCCAATCATCACCAGTACCCACGGTGTCTACTGTCTGCTCTGGCTGGCGTGTGGCGTGTCCGAACAAACGTTCGGACTTTTAACGCCGACTTTGGACCACAAAATTAAATAAAACAGCTTTCTTCATAACTGTTAATTTTATTCTTTGTAAAGTATTTGTGTTACTCAAGTGTTCGTGACTTAGATTTTGCCATACAGAGTTTGTAAAACAAACGCTTCCTTGGTTCTGATGCCACCCTGCCTGCCCCATTTTCCTCAACACCCACCTGGATATTTCCACCGCCCACTTTGGGAATCACTTCTACAGCATAAATGTCGACATATGCATCTACGAATCAACTTGCAATGTCGTAGATATCTGGCAGTTTTTCGTATGCTTAGTTATTATCCAGGTTCTATTTTAATACATGGTTACTTTCTTTACAATAACCATTGGAAAATATTTATCGATTAAAAGGAGCATAAATTTATTATTGTTAAAGGCAGTTTATCAACTATATAAAATTTATTTTTTTTATAGTCCTAGCCTCGTGTCAATGTAAGTAGCCTGATCCAAGTGACGGACTACAGACAACAATGAAGAAAAAACACGTTGCAAAACAAGCTTTCATTGAATTAACTTTTGCTCAGTACAAAGCTTTATCAAATCATGATAAAGCTCTACACAGAGAGGGGAAAAAAGTTATCTCAATAAAAGCCTGTCTTTTCTTGATAAGCTTACTGAGTGTGGCAGCAGCGGTCTCGGCAATAACCGTGGTCAGTATTATCTAGAAATTCTAGATACACAACCGTCCCACCACCGGAAATACACGTGAAGTACATACCCCACACTCTTATACTGGGTTTGCCCCAAACACAATTACCATTAACTGTTACTACTAACCTAGGAATAATGCTAGAATTACCCACCAAATTTTAGGTAAAAGGACACAGATGCAACTAATGTCATTTTATTGTGGATGCGTTTCGCTCTCCAGGAGCTTTGTTACAGCCTGACAAAGCTCCTGGAGAACGAAACATTTCCACAATAAAATATCACACGAGTTGCACCTGTGTCCTTTTACCTAACACTACTAACCTAATCTAACTACTGTAATTTGTCGCATCATCTGCAACATCCCATACTAACTATGTAACACTGAACTTCCTCCTTGTATCACGATTAAATATGATCATTTTTTTTTTTTTACATTTCCGTATATTTGCGTCTCTTATTATTCACTTTTTTATAGACTTCGGGTAGGTGGCGGAGTGGGAGTATCCCAGACCTCGGCACAACTCCGAAATCTGTGTTTCTGTCTAAGATCCCTTCCTTAAATCTCTTACCAGTTATCCCTACCATCTCCCTTTATCCCTGCTCTTGGTTTCTTCCCACCTCATTCATCTCTCCTTTCCCCACCATCCCTTATCCTTCCCCTCCACTCTCTATTCTCCTTTCACCCACTCTCCATGCCCTCCTTATCAACTTTTCATTCCTCGTCCTCTTTTCTACATTTCACACTCCACCACTCCCTCTTCCACCCCTTTCCCTTTCCCCTCCTCCGCTCTCCCTTCTTCCACTCCCCAGAATCACCATTCCCATCATGGAGGTGAAACACGCGACAAAGCGCTGGGGATGTGGAGTGAATGACTTAAGTCACTACAATACCGGGTGCTGGGGAGACGCACTACCCTGTGTAACCCAGAGATGATGTTGATAGTGTGTGTACCCACCTAGTTGTGGTTGCAGGGATCGATCCATAGCTCCTGGCCCCGCCTCTTCACTGGTTGCTACTGGGTCACTCTTCCTGCTCCATGAGCTTTATCATACCTGTTCTTAAAGCTATGTATGGATCCTGCCTCCACTATATCACTTCCCAGACTATTCCACTTCCTGACAACTCTGACTGAAGAAATACTTCCTAACATCCCTGTGATTCATCTGTCTTCAACTTCCAAATGTGACCCCTTGTTGTTGTGTCCCATCTCTGGAACATCCTGTCTCTGTCCACCTTGTCGATTCCTCTCAGCATTTTATATGTCGTTATCATATCCCCCCTATCTCTCCTGTCCTCCAGCGTCGTCAGGTTGATTTCCCTTAACCTCTCCTCGTAGGACATGCCCCTTAGCTCCGGGACTAGTCTTGTTGCAAACCTTTGTACTTTCTCTAGTTTCTTTACATGCTTGGCTAGATGTGGGTTCCAAACTGGTGCTGCATACTCCAGTATGGGCCTAACGTACACAGTGTACAGGGTCCTGAACGACTCCTTATTGAGATGTCGGAATGCTGTTCTTAGGTTTGCTAGGCGCTCGTATGCCGCAGCAGTTATTTGGTTGATGTGCGCCTCAGATGTGCCCGGTTTTATACTCACCCCAAGATCCTTTTCCTTGAGTGAGGTTTGTAGTCTCTGGCCCCCTAGACTATACTCCGTCTGCGGTCTTCTTTGCCCTTCCACAATCTTCATGACTTTGCACTTGGTGGGGTTGAACTCCAGGAGCCAGTTGCTGGACCAGGCCTGCATCCTTTCCAGATCCCTTTGTAGTTCTGCCTGGTCCTCGTTAGATTGAATTCTTCTCATCAACTTCAAATCATCTGCGAACAGGGACACTTCTGAGTCTATTCCTTCCGTCATGTCGTTCACAAATACCAGAAATAGCACCGGTCCTAGGACTGACCCCTGTGTGTGTGTGTGTGTACTCACCTATATGTGGTTGCAGGGGTCGATTCACAGCTCCTAGCCATGCGTGTTTTGTGTGTGTGAGAGAGAGCGTGTGTATATATTCACGAAGTTTTTCTCAGCTAGTTGTTGGGGCAAGATTCAGAGTTCCTGACCCACACCATTTACTCAAGAACGGCCAAACTGTGTCTGGTCTCCTGTAGATTATTGTGCCTTTTCTAAAAACTATGTATATTTTCAACACTTCATGAAGATTCCATCAATCCCTACCCGCCTTATAGCGTAATAATGCGTCTTTATCTTCCATTTACAGTATGTTCTTTACAATATTGGTATACAGCACCAACACGATGAAGAATTAAATACATATGCAACACCTAGGTAGATACCTGGTTATCTTCCATGCTGAGGAACTGATTACTTAATCTTCTACTGTCTACAGTTTCAACACCTTCAAATTCCTCTGTAATGAACTGATAAACCCAAAGTTGGCAAAACGTTTTCAAATAAAGATACACAGTGTTACATTTGTGTCTGAATGTTATAATGTACAGATCCATTAAAATTTCTTCATACGTCATTCCTCTTAGCTCCGGGACTAGTCTCGTAGCGAACCTCTAGGCTTTGTCTAGTTACTCGACATGTTTCTTCATAACCTGTATGGATTATTCGTCGCTAATAGTGGTGGAGGCTCTATTCTCCGTCCCCCAATCGCAGCCCTGTCTCTTAATTAATCAGTCTGATGGTTATGCCTACCATGTGATAGAGGTCCAGTAATTTTGCGAGACAGAGTGGGCGAATGATGTCACCTAAAGCAATATATTCAGCCAAGTGGAAATTTCGAAGCTTAAAATTAGGTGGGACAGTTGGCCGACTTCAGTACTTCTCCACAAAGTTTATGTAATAGCATTGTCATATCTAGTGAGAATAAATTTGGCTAATTCTTCAGAAATGAAGAACAAGCCTGATTTCTTAGTAATGGTATAGAGATAGCGATCAGAGCAGATTCTCAGCAAAGTCGGTTCCGTCTGTTTGGTTCTTTGATGATTAATTTGGCTCTGGGGATTCTTTGATGATTAATTTGGCATTGGGGAAGTTCATCAAATGGCTCTGTGTTCCGGTGAATAGTACAAGCATTATTCGTGTCACGTCTCTGGCAGGCACTTCTGTGTTCGTTGATCCTCGTGTTCAGGTTCCTAGAAGTTTCACCAACGTGAAACTTAACACAATTTCCAAAGGGTATCATGTAGACTGGCAGTGGTGTCTTTGGATGCTGTTTTATTTTTAACTAAGTCCTTTATTTGTTAGAGGCTATGGTGCCAACCCTGATGCTGATTTTGGTTGAGGACTTGGAGATGCTATTACTAGTGTTATTGACAAGTAGAACTATATATCTGCTGTAACTAATATAATCTTGTCTGGCATAGTGGTATAAAATACCGACATATGTGAAATAAGACATGCGCAATATTTGGATAGTGTAAAGAGTGGAGAAAAGTTTCCTCATCCTAATACTGCGCATGTCTCGGAGTATCTTCTACGCTTTTCTACTGCGGTCAGTAAAATGTTATGGATAGCAAAATTTTAGATTTTTCTTTATTAATGTAGTTACTTTCTTCTAGGAATGTGGATGATGAACATATCCTGTGTGCCCTTATGCTATTACGTAAACTATACGGCGGGGAGAGAGGAAGGAAGTACTGAAGTCACCCTACTGACCCACCAAAATTTAAACTACAGTTTTCACTCGCTCATTTCTACACCCACGTCTCTCCACTATTTACATGCTTACTTTCTATCCATCTCTAAGAATTGATAAGTCCCTAGCAGGCGAAACATCGTCTCAATAAAATACCATGAACCGCATATTGTGTCTTATTAACATACAGCATAATGCACATCGTTTAAACCTGCCCGTATATCCTATTATTTGAATATAGGGAAAATATTTTTTGCTATTTTCTAGTTTCCCGAAAGGTGCCCTGTTTTGAACAACTCACAAACAATCTGACTGTTGAAAAATCTTTCTGTGATTAGCGGACGGAGGATGGAGCCTCTATTACTTGCTCCGAATGACTGATTTTGGCTTATCACTTCATGAAATACAACACAACCCAACTACGTTTAGATTTTCGCTAGCAGCTTACACATAGCCTGTTCATTTTACTTTCACCTGAGGATTTCCCGTGGAAGTTATTCCGCTAGCATCCTATAAAATCACTAGGCTAAACTTAAACCTTTTCTCAAAAATATACGCCCAACCCTTATGGGTCATAAATTTAGCGCTGCCTGCCACTGGGGACTACATTTCAATAGCAGTTGATTTGAGTTTGTTGCAGTGTAAGGAAAATGATAAAAAGAGAAACGAGACGTGTCGGCGTAAACATGTTACAAGTTAAATAATAAACTTTGAGCCCTGGGCTCAGTCAAGCAAGAAAATCATGAAGCAAAAGAGAAGGAAAATGAGTACAGATATACCAGAAGAGAAAAGCGAGGAACCAATAAGGAAAAAAATTAAAGAAACTGTAAGAAATGAGACGAAAAATAGGTTAAAAAATATGAAAATTTTAAGAGCACTAATAATAATTAATAATTATAATATGGTTTAGCGCTTCTATTAGATTATAATAATAATAATAATAATAATAATAATTATAATAAAAATAAAAATAATAATGAAATAATAATAATAATAATAATACAAAAATATTAATATTACTGCTACTACTACTAAATATAATAAAATTAGCTTTAGGTACTCACGTTTCATCTTCACAGTCGACGGAGATACAGATGCTGTCCCGCCAAGATGAATCTGATCCCTGCCAAGAGGAAAACTCCAAATCAGTTTTAATACTAATACTGCTGCTACTACTACTACTAATAATAATAATAATATTATTATTATTATCATCATCATCATCCGACGAATAGCTTTTCTGGTAACTTTGTAATAGTTTATGGATAATCACAGTATGCACCAAAGAAGATCATGCCTTAACTATAAACAAGACTTGACTGAAGATTATTACTAAATTCATGGTGAAGCTCAAAATCCGTAGGGCATATACAACCCCTGGGAAAATGGCAGGCAAAGAAGCTCGAGCTGAAGAAAGTGAGAGTAGCTCTAATTCCTGGGATTAAGAGCCCTTCACTGTTGTCGTGGCAGCCCATGTGAAGGGTTATTCGGTAGCGAACTTTACCAAGGTCATGCAGTGATACCTCAAAATCAAGGTCTATATCCCCTTACTTGCGTGAGAGGGAGAGAATAAGCAGGCAAAGGAAGAGAAAGACGCAGAAGGAAGAAATAAAAAGAGAGGGATAATGCAGCGGTGTAGGAAGGGATGGTGATAAGGAAGACAAGGAGAGGGAGTGTTGCCTGATTGCGTCACTGTCTTGAGTATCTTAAATCCTCCAAAAGTAGATTAGCAAGTGATGAAATTTTCGTCCCTGTATTTTCTTCTGTGGAATCGAATATCTAGAGGAACTAAAGAGGAACTCAACACAACAGATCTCTTAGATACGCACAGAATATTATTGCAATTTTCCAACATGTTAATAATTATAAAACTGAAAAACTACTTCCACTGTACAAGGAACAAATTTCGTGTGTAAATGCAAAATCCTTGCGTATGCAATAATTGTTTCGCGATCCAATTTCAAAGGCTTACAAACCCTGTTAGTGACCCAGCTCCTGCACCTGACATTATGACGAGTTATGTGGGTTACCTTTAAAATGTAAACTTCATTCAACGTGCATTAAGTTCAACACCAGTCAGTAAAACTTCATACCACGTGCATTAAGTTCAACACCAGTCAGTAAAACTTCATACCACGTGCATTAAGTCCAACATCAGTCAGTAAAACTTCATACCACGTGCATTAAGTCCAACACCAGTAAGTAAGTAGACATTTTTCCATAGTCTGCAACGAAGCCATTGGCTATCCATCCCTCACATGTTTCTTTAAGAGTAGGGATTTAACCCCACGGGTATTATTATTATTATTATTATTATAGAGAAGCTCTAAATCCATAAGGGCCATACAGCGCGTGGGGGATAGGATGCAATCCGGTTTAATCAAATGAAGTATAGGGTAGCTCCAAGTCCCTAGATCAACAGCCCTTCACTGGCGTCAAGGCACATAAACGACAATGATGAGGGAATAAATAGCGCCTGCCGATGGTACTAAAACAGGTCGTCAAATAATTTCTGATATGGATACTAGAATGCTACAGGATGACTTGGATAAGATGATGTTGTGGTCGGGGAAGTGGCAGATGCAGTTCAATGCAGACAAGTGTAAGGTTCTAAATCCTACGAAAAGGAAATGACTATGACACTTATAAGCTAAACAATGTAAATTTTAGTCAACGTGAATACGAAAAAAATCTAGGAGTTCTGGTTAGCAAAAATTTAAAGACAATACAAATTCATAAGTGTTCGCAATAAAGCTAATAGAATCCTAAGCTTCATATCAAGAAAAATATAAACAACTGAAGGCTTCAGGTTATGCTTCAACTTTCTATATCTTTGGTTGGACCTCATTTTGATTATGCTGTTCAGTTTCCATATTAAAGGACGGACACAAATGAGATGGAAAATACACAGAGAAGGATAGCGAAGTTGATTCTACGTATCAGTAATCTTTTCTATGAAGATAGGTTGAAGGAACCGAATTTTTATCCTCCGAGAAGACGTAGAATTAAGATATACAACTGAAGTGTACAAATGAAAAAGGAATAGATAGGGGATATAAATAATGTGCTAAAAATATCTAAGACAAGACTGACAACAATGGATTCGATGTGGATAAATTTAGATAAAAAAAAAAAAGAGGATATAAGAAAGTACTGAGTGCAGCAGAGTTGAAGACGAGTGGAACAAACTTCCAAGTAGTATCATTAGGATGAGAACTTTGTGTAGATACATATATAGGTCGGACATGTATATGAGTAGGTGTGAATTGAATCTGCCTAGCTATCACTGGCCAACAGGAGTACTGCAGTGTTCCTTCATTCTTATGTTCATACCTTCTTAATTTTTTTTAACACGTTGGCCGTTTCCCACCGAGGCAGGGTGACCCAAAAAGAAAGAAAAAAAATTAATCATTCAACGTTTTCACCATCCCTCATACATAATCACTGTCTTTGCAGAGGCGCTCAGATATTGGCAGTTTAGACGTCCCTCCAAACTGCCAATATCCTAAACCCCTCCAAGACTCAAGTCCGGCTAACCGGTTTCCCTGAATCCCTTCACAATATTACCCTGCTCACACTCCAACAGCTCGTCAGATCCCAAAAACCATTCGTCCCCATTCACTCCTATCTAACACTATCACGCACGCTTGCTGTAAGTCCAAGCCCCTCCCCCACAAAACCTCCTTTACCCCCTCCCTCCAACCTCTTCGGGGAAGACCCCTACCCCGCCTTCCTTCCCCAATAGATTTACATTACACGCTCTCCAAATCACTTTGTTCCACTCTCTCTAAATGACCAAACCACCTCAACAGCCCCTCTTCAACCCTCTGACATACTTTTAGTAACCCCACACCTTCTAATTTCCACACTACGAATTCTCTGCATAATATTTACACCACACATTGCCCTTAGACACATTTCCACTGCCTCCAGCCGCCTCCTCGCTGCAGCATTTACAACCCAAGCTTCACACCCATATAAGAATGTTGGTACCACTATACTCTCGTACATTCCCTTCTTTGCCTCCATGGATAACATTCTTTGTCTCCACAGATACCTGAACGCACCACTCACCTTATTTTCCTTCATCAATTCTATGGTTTACCTCATCCTTCATAAACCCATCCGCTGACACGTCAACTCCCAAATATCTGAAAACATTCACTTCTTCCATACTCCCTCTCTCCAATGTGATATCCAGTTTTTCTTTATCTAAATCGTTTGATACCCTCATCACCTTACTCTTATCTATATTCACTTTCAACTTTGTACCTTTACACATCCTCCCAAACTCGTCCACTAACCTTTGCAACTTTTCTTTAGAATTCCCCAAAAGCACAGTATCATCAGCAACACCCTAGCATATACTTCTTTTACAACCCCGTCTATAAATATGTTATACAACCATGGTGACATTACACATCCCTGTCTAAGACCTACTTTACTAACCTGAGCCTCACTGTCCTCATAAAAACTCTTTACAACATTTAGTAACTTACTACCTATTCCATACACTTGCAACATCTGCCACATTGCTCCCCTATCCACTCTATCATATGCCTTTTCTAAATCCATAAATGCAATGAAAATTTCCCTACATTTATCTAAATACTGTTCACATATATGCTTCAATGTAATCACCTGATCTACACATCCCCTACTCATTCTAAAGCCTCCTTGCTCATCTGTAATCCTGCTGTCTGTCTTACCTCTAATTCTTTCAATAATAACCCTACCATACACTTTACCTGGTATACTCGGTAAACTTATTGCCCTATATTTTTGCAATCTCTTTTGTCCATCTTCCCTTTATATAAAGGAATTATACACGCTCTCTGCCAATCCCTAGGTACCTTCCCCTCTTTAATACATTTATTAAACAAAAATACGTTCTTAAATATTTCATTTAAATCCGCGACTTACATTGTTTCAGCAACTTAAAATCTTCAGTATCAAGCCGCTACCAACACTACACAAATAACCCGCACATAGGAGAGGGGAGCTTACGACGACGTTTCGCTCCAACTTGGACCATTTACAAAGTCTTAGTGTGACTTTGTAAATGGTCCAAGTCGGGTTTTTTGTGTATTGTTCCAGTCATGGTATTGTGCCTTTTTGTTATTTACCAATACTCAGTGGTCTAAGTCTTTAGTGTGTATATACGCTGAAAGTTTGCCGTATTCCTTATGTTATGGCTAGCAGTTTACAGCTACAACTTTAATGACCCTCCAGTAGTTGATAGTCTTGAAGCCTAATAAAGAAGCCAAAACCTTAAATAATTAAGAGCCTCATCTGTGCATAACCGTCTATTGCCAAATTCTTTTTGTTAATTTTCATTCACGCTCCGGTCATAATCATCTCCCTTCAGTAGTCACCTTCCTTCATGTTCCCGTCATTATCATTTCCCGTCTCTTGAATAGTCATGTTCATTCATGTTCCTGTTATTATTGTCTCCCCGAACGTTCAATGTTCATGTTTCACCACTATCGTCTCCCGTCTCTTGAACAGCAATCCGCGCTTATGTTCCCATTATTATCGTCTCTCCAAGTAATCATTCATGTTCCCGGCACCTTCATATTCCTTGTCCCACCCAATAATTTTTACACGTCTCAGATTCACCTCATACAGTCTGCATTTTCTTATTCATCTTAGTGCACTCTCTCTCTCTCTCTTTTCGTCATTCTGTTAGTCGTTGGCTGAACGTTGTTTAAACCAAGACGAACTGCAGGTTGCTCACACCTGGTCCACTGCTACAAGTATTGAACCATCACCGTCCACTCGCACCTGCAAGGTTCACCTACTCCCCTCCCCTCCTCTCTCTCTCCTAGTACTTAGTAGACATTTCCTTCGTACAGCCATGGTGCGAACTGAAAAATCTATATCCTTCCCAAGCATGTATGTATATAAATATGTATGTATGCAATGTATATAAATATGTATGCAATGTATATATATAAATATGTATGTATGCAATGTATATATATAAATATGTATGTATGCAATGTATATATATAAATGTATGTATGCAATGTATATAAATATGTATGTATTTAATGTTTGTGCAAATGTATGTAGGTACTAACCTATATGTGGTTGCAGGGGTCGAGTCTCACCTCCTGGCCCCTCATAAATTTGCCGCTTGCCAGATTCATTCTCTCCTAGCCTCGTGGGCCCTATCATACCTATTTTTAAAACTATGTATAGGGTCTGCTTCCACCACTTCTTCGAGGCCATTTCACGTCCCAACTATCCTGACTGAAGAAGTATTTCTTGACATCCCTGTGACTCATCTATGTTTAACTTCCTGCTGTACCCCCAAGTACCTGTTTCCCTCCTCTGCCTGTCCTATCAATTCTTCTTGAGTATTTTGTATGTTATCATCATGTCTCTCCTGGTCCTTCTGTCTTCATGGGTCATTATATTTAATTCCTTTAGCCTTTCCTCGTAGCTCTGGAACTAGTCTCATTGCATACTTCTGCACTCTCCTATTTCTTAATATGCTTCCTCAGGTGTGGGTTTCATACTGATGCTGCACCCGGAATGACTCTTTGTATGTATGTTATATATGTATGTATTAACATGCATTATCTCTCAGTCCACAGGAGGATTCGAACCTGCACACTCTGTATCAAAGTACACAGTACTTTCGCCACTCAGCTGAGTGGCGAGAGAGATAAAATGTTTGTTAAAAGTTCGCCTTTTTGTTAATTGTTAAGCATGTATATGTATGTGTGTGGTTGCAGAGGTCGAGTTTCAGCTCGTGAGCCCGCCTCCTCGCTAGTCACTACTAGGTCCACTCTCTGGCTTCGAGAGCCTTATCGTACCTCTTCTTAAAGTTATGTATTGAGCCTGCCTCTACTAATTCACTCTCCAGGTCGTTCCACTTCCTGGAGAAATACTTTCTAACATCCCTGGACCCAGCATTTTGTACGTTGTTAGTATATCACCCCTAGTCCTCTCCTCTAGTTCCATCAGGTTAAATTCCCTTAACTTCTCATGGGACATACCCCTTGACTCTGGGACTAGTCTCGTTATAAACCTCTACATGTATGTATGTATGTACGATCACCAACATGTATGTATGAATGTGCGATCACAAAGCCTCAGTATACCTTCAAAGACAATGCGGCTCAAAAATATATATGGAGGAAGAAATAACAAATGGAGGAAGATGAAGATGGAAAATAAAATGGCGGTTGAAGAGTAGTAATATGAATAACAAAGATAACACCGATTATATCAATAACAATATAAAGCAAAGAAGACACGCTAGTACATCAGGTCGCACGAGTACCAAGACTAGAGCATCAGGTCGCACGAGTACCAAGACTAGAGCATCAGGTCGCACGAGTACCAAGACTAGCGCATCAGGTTGCACGAGTACCAAGACTAGTTCATCACGTCGCACGAGTACCAAGACTAGCGCATCAGGTCGCACGAGTACCAAGACTAGCGCATCAGGTCGCACGAGTACCAAGACTAGCGCATCAGGTTGCACGAGTACCAAGACTAGCTCATCAGGTCGCACGAGTACCAAGACTAGCGCATCAGGTCCCACGAGTACCAAGACTAGCTCATCAGGTCCCACGAGTACCAAGACTAGCTCATCAGGTCGCACGAGTACCAAAACAAGTGCAGCAGGTCGCACAAGTGCCACCACAATTGTCACAAACGATGTCATAAAGCCCAACTCACAGGGTCACCTCCAAGGCAAACACAGCAGAGCTTTTAGTGAGATGCGCACTCAACACCTCAAACAACACCCACGTGTGCCTGGGGAGGGGGGTGTAGATTCGCCGGAACACCCCCGGCCCGGGTCTTTTCCAGATGGTGAGACCTATGTCTCCCATGGGAGGAGGTACAAGTGTGCCTGGGAAGGAACAACACACATGGAGGAGGGTGATACAAGTCTACTGGCCACAGTAATGAAGAAAAGGCACAGATGTTTTACACTATGTAGCGCTGATTATGTCAGTGGTAAATCTTTACATAGAGCGAAACGTCAGCAAAAGCTGGCTCTACACGTGTCATTTTTCCATACAGGGAGTACATGCATCAGTTGACGCGGGAGCATGGTCAATTATTCTTAAGGTTTATTATTATTATTATTATTATTATTATTAATTGGGAAACGCTTAACAAGTAAGGATCATACAGTGCCTTAGGAATGCGAGGTAAAGTTTCAAGGATAAGGAAACCCTTTTGAATGGAGCCATGTTAATTACCAAGGGGGGTTAATTTTAAGGCCGCATTCACCTGTATTCCTATACACTAACATCAGGAAATAACTAAAATAGATAATTTTTAAGGGGGTGGACCAGTAAGCCAATGGAAGGCCTCAGTCAGATGACCAAAAGCTCCAGTGGCGGGTCATCATATGACTAAGACCCGCGTCAGGAAACACTTGTCCTGTTTCCAGACAAACCTAACCTTGATGTATATACACTCACACCAGTGAAGGTCTGGACACCTCAAGAAGGAAAGGATGCTGGGTAATTATCATCTGCAGCATTCAGGGAATAGCACCTTGGTCTCAAGGGAAAGAGATAGTCATCTGCAATAGTGTTGATGCAGTAGCAGCGACATGCCTCCCCTGGAATCAATAATGGTTAAGACGCCGCCAGATATCGATACTGTGGTGTCCGCTGCAGTCTTTGGCCAAAGCAACTTTATATCCCCGCCCCTTTCCTCGACTCATCCCGCCCACCATTACTGACCACAAGACGGCTTCATAATGTCAGAAATTATTATACTCGAGCTTTAATTCGAGGAGTGATACAGGTTAGATCCTCCGTCCGTTAATAGCGATTCAGACACTTTTTCCTAAGTGTCCTCTCCTAATTGTCCCGAGCCCAAAATGCATGTCTGGTTCTTTCAAAAAAAAAAAAAAATATATATATATATATATATATATTCACGAGCAAACATTAGACCAGTAAAAAAAAAGATCGGATATTACATATTCGTATAGTTATAGAATCAAGTGTTTTTATCGTAGAGGAAGAAATGATGAGTCGGGTAAGAAAAACAGCAAAGGATGTTAATTTCTTCTGTTGCATATATTTTTGGGGCAACACGGGATTGCAATTTTTTTTAGTTGAAGATCTATATAGAATTTAAACGACTGATCTAAGAGATATAATATTGACTCACGAAATACTAATAATGCGATTGCAAATGAATCACAGAACGACCTGTGAGTTTTAGGATTCACTTGCCATGAGTTCGAACCCCA
Organism: Cherax destructor; assembly: GCA_009830355.1. NCBI lineage: Eukaryota > Metazoa > Arthropoda > Malacostraca > Decapoda > Parastacidae > Cherax > Cherax destructor. The sequence continues at coordinate 85,719 of WNWK01002983.1, forward strand.
TTTGTTCTGTGAGTTATGATATAATAAATGACACTATTATGTGATGTTGCACGTTAAGCCATCTGGTTTAATATGCAACATCACAGCCCAGCTTGCTAGCTAGTCTGCAGAGATTTATAAGCAAAGTGGCGTGCCTAGGTCAAGATCAATTTTGTACTTAACGAGGCAACTAATATTCCTGACATGTGTTTTCCTGTTAAACACCTTCACTCTCCGTTACTGCACATGTCGGATAACCTGAACACTCCCCTCCTACTCCAGGTAGCATTGGGATCATTACCCTTCAGTGTAGGTTACGTTGTTGGTATTGTTTTATTCGTCAGGAAACAGGACTAGCGTTTCCTGACACGGGTCGTGATCATAAGATGACCCATTATTGTTGTTTCTCAGGTTAAATTAAGTTAGATTTGTGTTAGGATGGGAAAGAAATAATTCTGCTGAACTATTAAAAATGAAAATTCGTGAGAGGATTATGACGGGATGGCGAAACTTCGTTATCCCAAGGGAACTTTTTTTTTGTCATCTTCATCTGGAAAAAATAACTCACCCGTGCGAGTAAGGTTGTGCAAATGACGGTATGCTCTGGTTTATCTGTCTCGGTATTACCATACTTGTTGCATTTGTTTTATTCAAGTATAATCCTCTAAAATATATTATAATAACGCAGGCAAATATACAATCGACCCACAGTCACATTTAGTACGATTATTAATATAAAAAAATAATAATCTCTCTGTCTACACTATGCATCAACCTAATACCCTAACGTAGTAGGACGGTAGACAACCATCCAGGGAGATGCTAACACCCCATCATGTGACTTAAAGGAAAGCCTTTTAAACGTTTAGCACTCTGGCAGGACTGCTGATCTTTGCTGTCTCTCATGAACAAGACACATGATTAGTTTTACAAACATCTGTTGACATTCGTTATACATACACTTAATTTCTTTTTTACTTTCCTATATTTTTCTTAACAATTCCTATTTCTGTAATCAAATCACAGAACAAATTGAGCTGGATGCCATGGCAGGGGAGTCCTATTTCTGCAGTATTTCCTTTCTAAGTTATGAGGTCTAGTCTGAGACCGAGCCGCAGAGGCGATGATTCTCGGAACTTTTAAAATTATATTCATGGGGATGGGGGGAGAGCTCTAAACAAACATTGGTTATAGAACCCTTAACAAATACTCACATTAGATTTTAAGCACGTTTTACTTTCATGGGTTTGAAACGCTAAGCCCGTAGGTGTGCCACAGTGCCTAGGGAATGAGTTAATCGGACCTTCTTGTTTATAATATGATATTATTTATCTATTTTTGTGAATATGGAAAGATATTTTTTTTTAAATAAATCTTAATTGGAGGGTGACTGCAATTCCTTGGATCAAGAACCCTTTACCAGAATTATATATATATATATATATATATATATATATATATATATATATATATATATATATATATATATATATATCGGCCTTTTCCCACCGAGGCAGGGTGACCCAAAAAAAAAAAAAAAAACTTTCATCACTCATACATAATCACTGTCTTTGCAGAGGCGCTCAGATACGACAGTCTAGACGTCCTTCCACACTGCCAATATCCTAAACCCCTCCTTCAGAGTGCATGCACTGTACTTTCCACCTCCAGAACTAAAGTCCGGCTAACCGGTTTTCCTGAATCCCTTCACAAAATATTACCCTGCTCACACTCCAACAGCTCAAGTCCCAAAAACCATTCGTCTCCACTCCTATCTAACACGCTCACACATGCCTGCTGCATGGTAAATCCCCTTGCATTTAAAACCTCCTTTACCCCCTGTTGCCAGCTCAATGGTAGTCTCTACACGTTTAGAGACCAGCTTTTCCAAAGTAAAAGAAAAGAGATAAACTAAAAAAATAAAGCTTAAAATTTCTCTGAAAATTATCCTTAGTTAGGGAGAAAATCGGGTTTCATCTTAAGAAGGGAAAGGGTTAGGCCAATTCCTTAGTTCAAGGTCCCTTCACTGGCGTCAAGGTACTTCCCTACAGTGAAAGGAGATAGGCCTCCAAAGATTAAGCTGGCCTTGCTTGCAAGCCATCCATAATAAAGATATAATAATAAAGATATTAAACCAACTAACTCATTCAATTACTAGAAGTGCGCAGACCTTACAATTCAGATGTGTGTAAATTATGTTTTTAACGAATTTCGTTCAATATTATCTTCTTTCAGACATAATGCAGAGATTGACTTAAATGAAGAAGCATTTATGTTAGAAACTTGGTGTTATAAAAGGCTGGCTCAGCTACCTGTGTTTAACGTCACAATTGAGTATCATTCTCTGTGGGTGAGTGTTGAGGCGTCACCTTGTGTGTTGATGTTATTTACTGTATGATATCATCAATGAATCACTACACCTCTCTACTTGACCTAAAAAAAACTTCCTTGAAGTAAGTGAGAGTTGAGAGAGAGAGAGAGAGAGAGAGAGAGAGAGAGAGAGAGAGAGAGAGAGAGAGAGAGACAGACAGACAGACAGACAGACAGATAAATTCAATCAGTAAAGCAGTAATGTGATTTGTTCCCTCAATGTGGGTTAGCATATGAGACCCTCCAACACAAGTGGAGAAGGAAGAGTAGGTAAGAGGGAGGATTTGGAAGGTGTAGAGAAGAGACAGGAAGAAATGGAAAAAAAATCTACATCACACCAAAAATTAACAAGCATGCCATCGCGTATTTAACCTATAATTAATTCTGCTAGGATATTAATGGTGTTTCAAGAATAATTATGAAGGCCAAACCGTCCTCATTAACAACACATTAAATATTACTTACACCTTCCATCAGCAAGCATGTTGCCCATTTATTAAATTAATCAGCCCACAACATCCTTCGGGTATGACCTACTTCCACTGGGGAATCCCGCCTACTAGCAACAATGCCTTTGTTGCACGTCCCTCAACTGGCGCCAGTATATAAGTGCTAATCTTCATGCCTGTGCTTCGGATTCTTCAAGACTACGGTATTATTCAGCAACTACAAGACTGATTACCTCGTCTTTTGTATATAATAGTTCTACTGTCTTCCCATTATGTCCTTAAATTTGTATTGATAAAGCCACTGGATGGTGAAACGTCTACAATAAAGATACCCATATGTTGCACATGTGTCTAATTCTTCAACATTCCAGTAATTCTTACATTAAGTATATATATATCAGCCGCTGTGCGACCTGACAATGAGATTCCCACATCCCAGAAGCTCAGCTCCCTTTAACTTAATGATCTGAGGGAGATACTCCCTTTTTCCATGAGTCTAGTCGTCTACCTCAATGCATACAAAGTGAATAGTACAAAGTACGGCGTAAGCTTTCAATGTAGTTAAATATCACCATTGAAGATTTGAAGCCAGTCAGAAGAGGTATTCACAGGTTATCGAATGAAAACTAAATAAAATCCCAATTCCTTCAACAATATCGAACTGGACCCTAAATAGCTCAAAACCAATTCGAACATTCCACTAAGATACACTAGCTCGGAAAGCTTCAAGTCAATCAGAAGAAGCATTCTCTAGTTATCGCACATAAACAAATATCCCAAAATACATCAGCACTTTTGGTACGAAGCAGTTCAGAAGTTGCATTCTCAAGTTATCGAAGTTGAAGGTTTAAAGTCGATCGGATGAGACATTCATAAATTATCGAATGAAAACCATTTATATTTTCCAAACATCTCTCATACAATTGACAAACTGGCACTTCTAAGGCCTCAAATCAATCACAACCTTTCTCTATGTAAGAGACACCAGCGTTTAAGGTATGAAACCGATCAGACGAAGCATTCTCGTTACTGCATAAAAAACAAATTTTGTAAGAAAATTGGCATATAAAAACTTACACAATCCTTTGAGAAAATGTACCACCATTAAAAGTTCGAAACCAACCTTGAGAGGCATTTTCCAGTTTTGGCAGAAAATCTAACATTTACAAATTCATTAATTATGTTAGTAAAATTTCACATTTGTACCTACAAAGCCTAAACACAAAAGGTATCATTCGTGTTGTAAAATTTCACATTTGGACCTACAAATCCTAAACCCAAAAGGTACCATCCTTTTCATATGAAGCATCACTCATTAAAAATTGAAGCCGTTCAGTAGAGGCATACTCGCGTAATATCAAGAAAAAATTAGTAGCTACACACTCAGATAATCTCAGAAGAGGCTTCCTAATATTACTGAACAGAAACCGAAATCAGGAATGGTCTATACAAAAGTGAAGTGACCAGAGGATACCTGCACATGCCAATAATTGCCTGACATTTTTCCTAGTTACAGTACAGTAAACGAGCGTTACAATTTGAAGGTCATCGGATAAGGCGTTCGCAAGTTATAAGCGAAACCCCTGAAACAAAAAGAAAAAATACCAGGAAACCATTTAAAAGTATCCCTTAAGGGATACCTTAAAATGTGTGCAGTATTTTTCATTTTAATAAGTAATTTCATTATTATAATCAAATAGTTATTATTAATTTAACTATTAAAAACATTTTCTTACTGTTGTAACAGTTGCAATTATAATCACCGGTTTTGATAATGAAACACCTCCCATGTAACCACCTGTAGAAAATAACTATTTCAATCTACAACTAATAACCTCTTCAGCTGGAATATACAGTATTCTTGTTACCTTATATTTTCCCGTCTCCACGTTCGTCCTGCTTGCTACTGACCAGTGTTCACTACAATTCTGAATTTGTAATTACTATATCATTAAACAGTTGGATGCACAGGAATAATACCAATAGGCATACCTACATGGAGCCAATTTCGGTGGTCACTGGCCCCTCGCGGCCCGGTCCCAGACCAGGCCTCCCTTTTTTTGGCTTGATCGACCAGGCTGTTGAGACTGTCGCTCAGGGTAGTACCGAATAAGTTCAATAGCTTTTTCTTCGTATTAAAACAATGGCTATTTCACTGGCTTTTCATTCGTGTTTACATCTCTCTTGAATCCTCATTATCACCAGTTAGTGCATTATCAATACTATGTTCTCTCGTCATCATCAAATACCGCAATAAACCGCTTCCAGGAATTATAAGTAATTACCTTTGTACAAAAGAAATCGAGGTTGCCAGATGGAGAGCGGCAGAAGGTAGGTATTTAGAAATATTGATATCAGACGACCTAACCATTGCAGAGCATAGCGAAATTAACCTAGCAAACACCAGAAAACAAATGACAGGGTGTAAACTGTTATACAAATACAAGTTTATTTCAACATAATACGTTGTTTATACAGAAATGGGTGACACTTAAGTGCATGTTGAAAGTCCGTGGTTATGCAGAGCATTTCGGGCAAGCTTAGCCTAACTTAATACAAATACCAGTTTGGTCCCGGGATCTTCACTCCCACGACCCGGTCTCAAACCAGGCCTCCTAAATTGGAAAGGAAATTATAAAAAACAATTATTATGTAATTAGAAACTTATAAGATTTACCTGGTATCTTACACGCTCATGAGGAAAAAAGCAAGTCCTGCCAGAGAGCAAAAATGTTCAGGGAGTGTCATATGAGAGTACAGTAGAGGATGGATGCTGGCTACCACCAGCCTGCTTTAGAAAAAAAGGGTATATCACGATCCTTTTCAGAAGGTTTGTGCTTTACCCTTTTGAATACCATTTTGTGTACATATCTTTCATGGTGTGAATGGTGAGAGTGCTTCTTTTTTTTTTGGGGGGAGGGGAGACGGCCAGCTTGTTGAAAAAAAAACTTTCATAGAAGACGAGAGATAAAAAATATATAACCGTTAATATTACTGGAACCATTTCAAAGTACTCTGGAAGGGAGACGAGATTTAATAATCCATACATGGAATATCCTTAAAGGCCATGTTCCTAACCTGAAAAAAACATACAGGATACAAAAATGTAGAACGTGATGCAAAGAAACATTTTTAACATCCACTATCCACGACTCAACATTCTGCTAACAAACAAATGAACTAAATATGCTTTAGACACTATTAAAAATAAAGGAGTGTCCCTGACCTACTATATTAATACACTGTTTCCTATCCCGGTAAATCTTATGAGAAACAACGGTGGGGAATATTTCTCAGGAATGTTTCTTAGCCTCTTATGTTGTCTCTAGTTTTCTACAATGAAGAAACGTGTTTACATTAAGGAGAGCGAGTTCATGTTGGAGCACTGTGCAAATGAGTTTTACGAATGTTAAAATAATATGGAGGAGTGTGGAAATGAGTTACACAAATTGGGTAGAGGGTAGTGAAAGAAAACTGGAGGGGGGTATTAGAGGTGTGTGGAATAGGGTGGGTGTCAAAGTGAGATGAGAGTGTGGGAGTCTTAGGTATGTTGGAATCGTCGGTGTAGATGACTAGTAGGCCCAAAAGATGGAGCTCAACCTCCCTCACACACACGGCCAGGTTAGTAACATGCCCCACAGCTGAAGTTATCTCCTGAAAGAACTAAGTGATAAGCACAGAAGCTCTACATCTCATGTAAACCTCCTCAGATCGTTGACTAGCAGGGCAGGCCATGGCTATATCTCCCTCAAAAAAAAAAAAAAGATTAGTAGGCTCACGAGCTAAAGCCTTTATAACACTGCTAGCAGAGTAAAAGGTGAGACGCTGGAGTTTCTCAAACAACTAGAATAATATCACGCACAGAAACAAGAGTTCAACCCTCTGAAAGTTATAATGCAGGCCCCGAAGCTGTAACTCAAATCTCATTCAAATATATAACTAAGAAGCTTTGGAACATGAATAAATGCAAGTATATTTAGTTTCAAGTAAATGGAAAAAAAGAACATTCACGAAATATTTGATAAAAAAATACAAAATGGAAAAACAGTAAAAATATATAAAACAAATGCACCAGAATATCCTAAGGTGTTTTCCTTCAAGGTACAAGTAAACATTACCTTCAAAAGTATGAATATCTAAAATGTTCAAGCAATTGTCTTCAACCTCTAAGTGAGCATTCAAAGTACTATAAAAAAGAATAATGCTTTCTAAAAATTACCTTAGTCAAAAAGTTTATGAGCCAACACTTTCAACTGAGACTATCAGACGCAACATGTGACCTTAAAATTAATGAAAAGTGACGTAAGTTTGTTTAAGTTCTGCTTATTCGCTGTTACTTCAGAGCATAACGAATGACGTTCAAAAAAATTACAGTAATCCAAAAATTCCCACAGGGTTACACTGACCACAAACAATACCAACATTTGTTTTGTATATTTACGTATGTGGTGCAAATTTATAGTTAGTCCAGAATAAGGATACGCTCGAACCAACCCAGAGACAGAAGAGAGGGAAGCAACACTGTCAAGTGTCAATGGAGTGTAAACAAATGAGCGTAACTTATCAAACTCACGACACCCTTCCCCTAGGCAAGGGAATGTGCTGTTTAGTCTATTTATAATTCTTTTAAAGTAAAAGATCGAATCAAGCTTAATTTTATGAATTTGAAAAATGAACATTAGATTTAAATTAATATATCGTAAGCGGATGTACGAAGTTTCATAAAAATAATTCCATGCTGTATGGTCTTTGGGTAGTTTGACATTTTTAGTTTTTTTCTGGTTTCGTTATTATCAAATTAAGCTCGAAGCCCATAAAGGCCATAGCGTTGCTTTCAGGTTCAATGCTATTTCATCAAATACGTAAAACGTTCACTATTTTGAAAAAATGTGAATGAAGCCGGAAAAAAATAATTTATATAACCTTTCAATGATTAGACAAAACAAAAATCAAGCTTTATAGAACACATACCATATGTGGGAAGTGTTAAACCCGTACTGATCAAACATCGTCTATTTTTACTTGTAATCGCTACCCCGTATGTTTTTTTTTTGTTTGTTTTAGTCCTCAGATACTTCATTATCACTGTCTCTATACATAATTGTTCATAAATTTTTTCAACTTAATCCCTCGGAAAATCAGTGATATTCTCATGTGTGCATGAAACTACACCTACTAATACTATTAAATAACTAATTGTATTAATGTTGATAGAATTACCGACAATATGTTAGGTAAAAGGTCACAAGTACAACTAATGTGACATATTAATGTGGCAACGTTTCCCTCTTCAGGAGCTTTATCAAGCGGTTACGACTTGACAAAGCTCCTGGAGAGCGAAACGTTGCCACAATAAAATGTCACATTAGTTGTACTTGTGTCCTTTTACCTAACAAATAACTAATTATTGCCCGTTTTAATGTTCAGAAACGAAACAAGTTACTTAACACTACAATGACGATTGTTAACTTATCTAATGCTATCTAATTACAACATCACACAAACAATTGCTGTACAATAAACAAGTTCCAAGGCAATTGACATGGTACAGTGCAATTATGCTTTTGATGTAGATTTTTGTTTAATAATAAACTCAATCTTATTTTTTTTCTGGTTACACCAACTCTCCAACATGCAGGTGATAATGGAGCAAATGTCAAGAGATATTTAATGATTTACTGGATCACGGCAGCAACTGATTCATGCTACCAATGTTTTGACATCAAAATTAAACATACTATTGACGCTTTGACATCTAAAATTCAATATTTTAAAGCATAGGAATAAACAACACAAAAATATGCTACACAAATTATATATAAAACATGCAAAGAGTAAGGAATGATATCGAAAGATAAATGTGATAGAGAAGAATAAATCTAACTACACGATCAGTGTGTAGAGGCAGCTGTGCTAGGCTAATATCTGAGAGGACGTTCCATACAGGGACGTTCTAACCTAATTAAATTGGGTAAAGTAAGGCAAATTTTGGGTTAGAAATTGCCCATGGCGAAACGTCCTTAGCTCAGGATAAGACATAATAGGATAAAAAATATCCTGAGCCAAAATGTCCTATATTTGGTCTGGGTGGCTGGCCACCAAGCACATACAGCAGTGAGGCGCCTGAACATATTTATTCATTTCAACATTACCTCCGATGACTCTTCCTCACGACTGCCGCCATTACTCAACTGAGAAGGAAAAATAAGTATGAGTAAAGATAGTAATGCCATCTGAGGAATATAAAAATCAAAAAAGAAAAAAACAGATAACGGCAATTTAGGAAGTTATTGAAGCATCTCGCCAATTCAAGATACCCTGGCTCCTACAGGAACTAGATACACTCCTCAGACTTACATTAGCCATAAAATTATAAACTGATCAAAGACCAATATCTGCTGAGGAAAAGCACTGAATCCTGATAAAGCACCAATCACAATTACAAATTTTCATCTGCTGGTATTGCTTGGAAACAAAACTGTTCAAAAGCATAATGCAACTTCGAAGTAAACAGTTTTATGAAAGGAACACGTAAATTATTCATTGCTTTATTTTTATTTAAGTAATTAAACACATTATAACCTTTTGTTGTTAATAAGATCTGATAAAAAAAAATTGCGATACACAAATAATCCGCACACAGGAGAACGAAACTTATGACATTTGGGTCCTACTTATCTCATGCCCGTCAGCCCTTCAAGAGGGTACCTTGATGCCGATGAAATTGGCGGCATCCCCTTCCACAGACCAAGACTGATTACCTTTTATTCCCAAGGTACTCCCTAAGACCACTACGAGCTTAGCGCTTTTCCATGAATATAAACAATCCGACCCTTCCATCAACGGAAACTTCATCTCGTTTATTACACATATAATTACGTCTGTCTGTTCATTGAGTTCTCCCTCTAGTATCCTAAAGATGTAATAAACGAAAGTCACCATTACTACGTGGCAATAATTTTGGACTCTCTTTAGAGGTAGATGAATCGGTCCTCAATGCTGTTACTTTCACTAAATTATGAAATCTCATTTCATGGAGAGTAGTGATGGATATTCTACATTTTGATCACCAAACTCGTGTAGCGTTGAGTACCTGTAAAAGTGTTTCTGGTACCAGTTGGTGTCATCACATAAATAGCGTGCGGTGAAGTTTTCGTAGACTTATAACGCCTCCCAACCCCAGCAGTTTACCTTTACCTGGAGAGGGTTTCGGGGGTCAACGCCCCCGCGGCTCGGTCTGAGACCAGGCCTCATGGTGGATCAGGGTCTGATCAACCAGGCTGTTACTGCTGGACGCACGCAAACTGACGTACGAACCACAGCCCGGTTGGTCAGGTACTGACTTTAGGTGCCTGTCCAGTGCCTTCTTGAAAACAGCCATGGGTCTATTGGTAATCCCCCTTATGTATGCTGGGAGGCAGTTGAACAGTCTTGGGCCCCAGACACTTATTGTGTTGTCTCTCAATGTACTCGTGGAAATATTGGTGAGCCATCGTCAGAGGTTGTCGAGTCAGTCCACAGTACTCCATAGAAATATATGTACAATTATTTTTAAATATATATATGCCGGTAACTCCAGCAAGCATGTGTGAGCGTGTTAGATAGGAGTGAATGGAGACGAATGGTTTTTGGGACCTGACGATCTGTTGGAGTGTGAGCAGGGTGACATTTTGTGAAGGGATTCAGGGAAACCAGTTAATTGATTTAGTTGGACTTGAGTCCTGGAAATGGGAAGTACAATGCCTGCACTTTAAAGGAGGGGTCTGGGATAGTGACAGCTGGGGGGACTGTTCTCGGCTGTCGTGTCTGAGCGCCTCTGCAAAGACAGTGATTGTGTATGAGTGTGGTGAAAGTGTTGAATGATGATGAGGGTGTTTTCTTTTTGGGGATTTTCTTTCTTTTTGGGTCACCCTGCCTCGGTGGGAGACGGCCGACTTGTTGAAAAAAAAAAATGCCGGTAACATATCTGGTTTTAACTGCGGGGGGGAGGGGGGGGAATCACTGCCTCGATGAGGAGAATAAAAGTTACATATATTCCAGTGCAACACATAAGTGGTAAACTATACCAACCATATAAACATAATCTAAATTAATCAGCTTTCCATATATATCCAGTATTGTACGTTATACAAATCCTCTGCAACATGTAAGTGTCTTAGTCACCATACTGTAGGCTCTTTGCATTTTTCTGTATACACTTAGTTTATTTTATTCCTTATATTACGTTTAATTTCTGTATTGATGAACAGGACATGAGCAACACTTGTGAACACTAAGGAGTGGTCAAAACTCATTAACTTACATTCACTTATCTGTTAGCTCTTGTTAATCATCATTTGCTTAATTTCCTACTCGTTGTCACTAATTGCATCACCTACGTTTACACTTTATGAAAACAAAATATTAATAACGGCAACCTTTCCTGATAACAAAAAATCTTAATGGTTAAAAATTGATTTTTTTTTTGTGGCAGAAAACATTCTTGGGTTAATACTCTACTATAGCTTTAAATGGGCATGCATGGAATTTTAATTAACTTGTAGCCGAATTAAAAATTAACTCTTACCGTACCCAAAAAAATTCTAGAAATTAATTGGGAAATGATTTATTACGGTCAAACAGCGTGGTCACATTTGGAAGTTATTAAAAAACGGACTCAACGATCTTTATCGTGGATTCGAAAGTTTCAGTCGTATAAAGGAGAACTTAAAACACATCTGGCATCAGGAACATTAGTGAAGCGATAAAAAGTAGCCGAGTGGAAGGGGAAGAAAATAAATTTCAATCTTAGGGTGATTATCCAACCCCGAGGAAATATAAAATGCAAGTTTTAGGTGCGTTGTCAGGTAAAATGGAAGGGACATATCTGCGTCATTATGTACTGGAGTGCGATAAAATTAATGAATTCAGAGATTACTCAATCAGAAATGTTCAAGATATGTCAAAGTATTTTATCCACAGTGGTATATTACAGACCATTCTGGAAAAATACCCTGACTTTGCTCCCTGTAAATAAAGCATTGACACGTGTGTGTGTGTGTGTGTATGTATATATGTGTGTATGTGTATGTGTGTATGTATATACATGTGTGTGTGTATGTGTGTGTGTGTATATGTATGTGTATATGTATATGTGTGTGTGTGTGACCCAACAATTAAAATTTGCACCACTAACTCATTACAGTTGTGGCTGGGTGTAGACTAATAGATTGCTCATTGCTTTATAATTTGTTCATGAGTGCAACCATGTGCAGACGTAAGTAAATTTACTTACATGATTCATTACCTTGTAACTAGTGAATTCATTACCATTGTACCTTGTTCAGCTATCAAAACTTTGGGGCCCAGTCTCTGGACCCTATATATACCTCTGTAATCTGCAAATACCTTTGTAACTTGTCATGATTGTGACCATCTGAGTTCATTACCTTTGTAACTTGCTCAGCTATCAAACTTTGAGGTCCAGTCCCTGGCCCCATTATGTACCTCTGTAATCTTTTGACTACCGCCCACAGGATGGGTATGGGGTGCATAATAAAGATATCAAACTAAAAAACTAAACCTCTGCCACCTCTGTCATGGAAGACAGCACCATCCCCCGGAGGAACACTGCATAAGTTCTAAAGCCGTGCTCTTTCCGTCTCCACCACTGTCCCGTCAATTAAATATTTCAAGTTGATCCTCGCACCTGACTGTGTGTGTGTACTCCCTATTTGTAGTTGCAGGGGTCGATTCGCAGCTCCTGGCCCCGCCTCTTCGTTATGTGTGTGTGCTTGTGCTTGTGTACTGTACTCGCCTATTTGTGGTTGCAGGGGTCGATTCCGAGATCCTCATTGCCCCAATTGTACCTGCTCTTAAATATTATGTACATATCCTGCCTCCATCACTTCCCCACCAAGATCATTTCACTTCCCGACTACTCTGAGACTGAAGAAATATTTCCTAACATTCCTGTGGGCCAACTGTAACTTAACTTCCAACGGTGTTCCCAAGTTCCTCTTTCTCGCCGCTCAAACAGCCTGTTCTTGTCAACCTTATCATTCACTTGAGTATTTTGTATGTTGCTATCACGTCCCTCCCTAGTCTTCTGTCCTCCAATGACGTTAGGTCCAATTCCGTTAGCCTCTCTTTGTAGCTCATGCCCCTTAGCTAAGGACAAGCCTTGTTTCATACTTTTGCACAATTTCAAATTTCTTAACATGCTTTTTTAGAATTCCATACTGGAGCTGCATACTCGATGATGGGTATGGCGTATGTTGCATAAAGTGCCCGGAATGACTGTTGAGATTCCTGAAAGCTACTCTTAGACTTGCCAGACGAGCATTGTCTGCAGAGGTTATTCTGCAGTCTTTGGCGTTATACTGGGCATTATGCTTACCCTACGTCAACTGCTCTTGGAATTTATAATTGCATATTGGCGTTTTTTAACAGAATTGAAATCCCTTTTGAAAACCTTTAGGCTTGGCTACAAGTACTTCTGACAGTTTGGGAGACACAGATGATGATGATCAAACTAAATGCAAATTATGTGATCAGGCATATGGTCACTGTCTTGAACACTATGTGCTTAATTGTCCACTTATTGAGGAATATAGAGATAGACAGTATACTAACCTATGTGACATGTCAAGATATCTTATTCATGAAATAAGATGCCAGTTGTACTAAGCAAATTTCCTAAATCTGCTTGTAACAGATAATTGAAATGTAGATATAAACCCAAATGTACAATTGTTAACCCCTTTGGGGCCTAGTGCCTAGGCCTTTTGTGTATCCATATGCTCTTGCGCTACCGTCCACAGGATGGATATGGGGTGCACAATAAACTAGCCACTTCGGTGGCAAAATCTAAATCTTTTGAAAACCTAATAGGATTTGCCAGTGATAATGCTAGTGTATGTTGGGAAGCAAATTGAGAGTCCAGTATCTCTTAAAACAGAAAAATCCTCGTATCTTCATACAATCTTGTGTTTGTCATTCACTGTAGTATAGTGCTTCTAAAGCCTGCACTGAAATGCCACATTATTTAGAAGAGTTTGCCAGAAACACTTCATCTTTGAACAATAGTCCTAAGCGCCTAAATGAATATAAAGATTTTCAGACATTTACAAATACCAATCCTCAAAAAATTATCCACATTAGCTGCACAAGATGGCTTTCCCTTGAGCAAGTGGTGAAAAGAATTTTAGAACAATGGCCTGCACTTTTATTGTTCTTTACATCTGCTGCATTAGAAGATGGCATTCCCATGGCTTCAAGAATTATAGAGGAATTACAAAACCCCATTACAAAAATGTATTATGCTTTCTTAGCTTACATTTTGCTTGACATCAATAAGCTCAATTTGGAGTATGAAACAGAAACATTCAGAATTCATATGTAAAGGGACTGTATTAATACTAGTGTTAAAGGGATTCTCAGTAATTTCATCAAGTGAGAAATTCAATATTAATGATCCTTCAACATATCTCAGGATAGATGACATTTATTGTTGTGCCACTGTAGAAAGTATTTGCCTGGATAATTAAACAAAAATTGTCCGGAAAGAACTGCAAGAATTCCGAATAAAAATATATTTCCATGTTTGCATACAAAGCAGATGTTTCAGGGCTTTTTATATTGTGAATTGTTTGCAAAATTGAAGTTGCTTGAGGCGTTGGACCCAACTAATATTGAGGGAAGGCCTAAATCAATTATCCCACTAGTTATGAAATTGTCTAACCTAGTCGATGAAGAACATTATGAACAAATAAATAAAGAATTGAGGGAGCTAACAATGCAAGATCAACATCCTAATGCTGAAAAATTTTGATTTAACATATCTCAAGAAAAATGTGGTGAGGAATATCACATCTCTCTGTTGTCAAAATTTATGATCAGTCTTCTTTCATTGCTTCACTCTTCAGCAGCTGCTGAAAATTTCCACCTTAAATGCGCGTTAACAAGATCTAAATCTTTATTTCAAAACATTAACTGCACGACTTGAAATCCACCAAAAGAGTTTAGTGATAGAATGCAACAAAAAAATGGTATAGTGATGAAGCAGTTGAGGAAAAAAAATATCTTAAACTTATAAGGTAAGTTGAATGCATTTCTTCTATTTCGATGTTTTAGTAAAATGTAATGTAAGGTAAATGTATTTTTTCCTAATTAAGATGTTTTATATATCGATATTTAAAATTTTGTACGTTTTTGTGTTTTTTGGTACATTTTCGTGAAAAGTTTGGCATTATTACAAAATAAATTTTGGCAGCACTGGGAGAAAGTAGTGTACTTTGATAGTCTGCAGGTTCGAATCCTGCTGTGGACGGAGTCAATACGTAATTGGTTTTCGTCATTGACGTGTTGACCTTCCAGGGAGATGTAATGAGTCTCTTTCTAATTTTACTATAACCACAGACGTTTTAATCAGTAGCTTGTTCTTTCAGAGACTCACAGGTGAGGACCCACTAGGGGCGAGGGGAAAGTGGGGACAGACGAAAAATAGCCGGTGAGAGGAAGAGCTGCAGTAGAAGAGAAAGTCAGGACTAAACCCAACCGTTTGTGGGGTAAACCCCTCTTGTTCTTTAACTTAATATGGACAGGTTTATGATCAAAAAGAGAAGACATGAAGATGATTGTGGTGAGGACAAAAAGGAAGACAGAGATGGAAATGAGTGAATAAGAAAGAACAGGTCCCACATGCGGTAAAACTGATGTGATTAGAAGAGTCGTCTATCTTTGGACAGTTATTTACATCTGAAAAAGTAAGTAAGTAAGTTTATTCAGGTATACACAAATACAGTTACTTAGATTATCATACATAGCAGCATATGCAACAAAGGACCCCAATGGAAATAAGTCACTCTGTCTGACTTTTTTGGGTTATCCTAGGTTCTCTACACATATGCTGCTATGTATGATAATGTATGTAAATGTATTTGTGTATACCTGAATAAACTTACTTACTTATATGTGTAGAGAACCTAGGATAACCCAAAAAAGTCAGACAAAGTGACTTATTTCCACTTGGTGTGGTAATGAGGTTAATCCTACCCCAGAATGTGTTATTTGTGATGATGAAGCCATGGTATCCAGCAAATTAAAGAAACATTTCACTATGAAACACTGGTCATCGTACTAAACAAGCCTCGATTATACTTTGAGAGACTTAAATGAGCGAAGACAACAGAACCTGATATTTTCTAAAACAGTCAGTTTCTAATAAATCTCAAGGGTGTAGCTACTTATTAGAAGAATTACTCACTAAAAATATGAAGCCTCACACAGAAACAGACATATCTATTCTCCCTTCTTGCAGTGCCATAGTAAAAACGCCCTTCTTGCAGTGCCATAGTAAAAACGCTCTTCTTGCAGTGCCATAGTAAAAACGCCCTTCTTGCAGTGCCATAGTAAAACGCCCTCTTGCAGTGCATTGTAAAGCCCTTCTTGCAGTGCCATAGTAAACGCCCTCTTCAGTGCCATAGTAAAAACGCCCTTCTTGCAGTGCCATAGTAAAAACGCCCTTCTTGCAGTGCCATAGTAAAAACGCCCTTCTTGCAGTGCAGTAAAACGCCCTTTGCAGGGCCCTAGTAAAAACGCCTTGCAGTGCCATAGTAAAACGCCCTTCTTGCGTGCCATAGTAAAACGCCCTTTGCAGTGCCAAATAAAACGATGTTTGGGAGTGAAGCAGAAAAAAAAGTTATTAAGATTCTACTCTCAGATAATACCATTAGCAGACGGATTCATGGTATGTCAGTAGACAGAGAAGGAATTGTGTGCGCCTATGTAAAGGAAAGTGAAATTTTTGCACTCCAAGTGAATGAGTCTACAGATATTGTTGGGAAGACTCAACTATTAGCATTTATTCGCTACATTAGTAATGCTTAACTAGTTGTTGTTGTTGTAAAAAGCTTAAAGAAAGAAAAGGCCAAGATATATTCACTACATTAACTAAGTACTTGGAAGCTCTTGGTTTGTCCTGGAAATCCTGTGTAGGAATTTGTACAGACGGTGCTGCTCCATCAATGGTTGGTTCAATGAAAGGATTTGTACCATTAATAAAGAAAGAAAACAGTAGTGTCATAACAACACGCTGATGTCTCCATCATGAGCTGCTGGTTGCAAGAACAATCAGAAATAACTTGATGGCTGCACTAGACAAAGTTGAAGGCTGTACTAGACAAAGTTGAAGGCTGTACTAGACAAAGTTGAAGGCTGTACTAGACAAAGTTGAAGTGAAGAAAATTGAAGGCTGTATAGACAAAGTTAAAATAGTGAACTACATAAAAAGTAGATCACATGCAAAGGATGTGAATGTTTTGCACAAGGAGGCAAGATGGCTATCGAGAGGCAGTGTTATCACGACTGTATGAACTCATGGATGAATTACTTTTTTTTTTTACCCTTGAACAGTAAGAAGAATTTTGTGTTGCTTGCAGATGACACTTGGTGGATATTTTTGAACATTTAAACAAGGTAAATTCCAACATGCAAAGGCAACACAAAAATATCTTCCACTGACAAAATTTATGCTCTGAGAGATAAATTAAGAATTTGGGCTGTCAAAGTGAAGGAAGGCAACACGGATATGTTCCCACATGTTGCCGCAACAAATAAAGAAATCATGCCATTTATTTTTGAGCATCTTTAAGTACTTGCAGAAAAAAATCTGTACTATTTCCCAAACTTATGTACAGAAGACTATGACTGGTTGAGAAACCAATTTATTGCATCAGTATCAAGCCTGTCTAAGCTGTCTCAAATAAGAGGAATTAACTGAAGTACGTAATGATGACATTCTGAAATTAAAGCATAAAAAGCGCCTCCACACGAACTCTGGGTGGAAATTAAGAATGAATATCCTCATCGATTAAGAATGAATATGCTAAAGTTGTGAAAAAAAAGCTCTGGTAATTTTCATGCAATTTTCCACATGTTACCTGTGTGAGTTGAGTTTGTCTGCTCACAAACATAAAAGCTAACAAGAGGGAAAGGCTACAGATCTGCCGATCACACCAAGCCCAAATATCTCGTAAAAGGCGACTAAAATTTTGGGAACTATGGGCTAGTAACCCCTTCTCCTGTATAAATTACTAAGCGTAAAAGGAAAAACTTTATAAAGTTTTCTTCTTTCTCGAGTCACCCTGCCTCGGTGGGAAATGGCTGGTATGCTAAAAAAAATGCTTGTGTATTACACTAACAGGTTTGCATATTTTATATTTTGAATGTGTTTTATACGCTTGTATGTTTTTATTATTATTAAGACTAAGTACTCTTGGGAAGAGTTTCTAATATAAAATTACTAGGGGTGCCACAGAATAAGATACGTGACTTGAGGGTGCAAACACTGAAGAAAGGTTGAAAACCACTGTACTAGAGTGACTCAGACTGAAGCTACTTCAGTGCTATTACGAATTTTCAACGCATATACATCCTATAATTTATACACGACCTTCAGCAGTTTTGTCGAAAAACTATTAAACTTTTGCCTTTATTGTGGTCTTATGCAACTCTATATAATGTTTGCTGTATTTTTAGTTGGAAGTTTACAGGTTGTCTTAACCGTGGCATCACCGGCCTGTTAGCGTCTGCCAAGACAGACCCCATACTGGCATGCAGCCAAACTCCCTATGTTATACGCTATTCCAAATATAACATCGAAGAGTATTCAATACGATGAAGACTTAATAATGCAAATTACAAATGTCACAGGTATATGTAAAATCCCAAAGTGTAGCAATTAAAACTCAACACTGCACAGTGGATTTCAATGAAGTGTTACATGATGCAACATTTGTAAGAGTGAGGACAGGTGGACTATGAGGCTTTTTGATTATTGTTGGCTTTTCGAGGCTCGGGAAGCTGAGTAAGACTTCCGTATATCTATATATACATACGTGTTGCTATTATTTCATCACTTTTTCATTAATCATAATTAAAGCATTAGTTTAATTACTGATACATTACTCAGAAAATTTATTATAACAAAACTTTAATCGTATGAAACTCAAGGTCCCAAAAGTGCCATTGTATTAATAAAATTAGAGCCTGAATTGATTTTCGTTTGCAATAATAAAATACCGGTATAACGATATCTCACACTTACAATACACTATTGTTCATAAGATGTATACCATGAGGGGTGCATTTCTCTCGGGTATATGCACTCAAGAGGCCACTTTATTAGATCCACCCTTCTAATACTGGGTAGACCCCCTTTGCCCCCAGAACAGCCTGAATTCTACGTGGCATGAATTCAACAAGGTGCTGGAAGTATTCCTTAGATATTCTGGTCAATGTTGACATGACAGAATCGTGCAATTGCTGTAGATTTGTCGGCTGCACATTCATGCTACGAATCTCCTGTTCCACCACATGTGAAAAGTTTACGCCAAATTCTGACCCTACCGTCTGCATATCGCAGCAGAAATCGCGATTCGTCAGACCTGGCGACGTTTTTCCAATCTTCAACTGTCTAGTTTTGGTGAGTCTGTGGCCACTGT
>WNWK01002983.1:110000-185258 GCA_009830355.1 Cherax destructor
CATTTACATCTTCCATAATCCCTCTCTCCAATGTGATATCCAATTTTTCTTTATTTAAATCGTTTGATACCCTCGTCACCTTACTCTTATCTATGTTCACTTTCAACTTTATATCTTTACACACCCTCCCAAACTCGTCCACTAACATTTGCAACTTTTCTTTAGAATCTCCCATAAGCACAGTATCATCAGCAAAAAGTAACTGTGTCAACTCCCATTTTGCATTTAATTCCCCATAATTTAATCCCACCCTTCTCCCCAACACCCTAGCATTTACTTCTTTTACAACCCCATCTATAAATATATTAAACAACCATGGTGACATTACACATCCCTGTCTAAGACCTACTTTTATTGGGAAGTAATCTCCCTCTCTCCTACACACCCTAACCTGAGCCTCACTATCCTCATAAAAACTCTTTACAGCCTTCAGTAACTTACTACCTATTCCATACACTTGTAACACTTGCCACATTGCTCCCCTATCCACTCTATCATATGCCTTTTCTAAATCCATAAATGCAATGAAAACTTCTCTACCTTTATCTAAATACTGTTCACATATATGATTCACTGTAAACACTTGATCTACACATCCCCTACCCACTCTAAAGCCTCCTTGCTCATTTGCAATCCTACTCTCTGTCTTACCTCTAATTCTTTCAATAATAACCCTGCCATACACTTTACCTGGTATACTCAGTAAACTTATTCCCCTATAATTCTTACACTCTTTTATCCCCCTTCCCTTTATATAAAGGAACTATACATGCTCTCTGCCAATCCCTAGGTACCTTCCCCTCTTTCATACATTTATTAAACAAAAATACCAACCACTATAGCACTATATCCCCCCCCCTGCTTTTCACATTTCTGTCATGATCCCGTCAGTTCCAGCTACTTTACCCCCTTTCATTCTACGTAATGCCTCACGCACCTCACCCACACTCACATCCTGCTCTTCTTCACTCCTAAACGATGTTGTACCTCCCTGGCCAGTACATGAAATTACCGCCTCCCTTTTTTCATCGACATTTAAAAGTTCCTCAAAATATTCCTGCCATCTACCCAATACCTCCAGCTCCCCATCTAACTCCCCTACTCTGTTTTTAACTGACAAATCCATTCGTTCCCTAGGCTTTCTTACCTTGTTTATCTCACTCCAAAAAAATTTCTCGTTTTCAGCAAAATTTCTTGACAGAGCCTCTCCCATTCATTCATCTGCTCTTCTTTTGCACTCTCTCACCACTCTATTCACCTTTCTTTTACTCTCCATATACTCTGCTCTTCTATTAACACTTCTGTTTTGTAAAAACCTCTCATAAGCTACCTTTTTTTCTCTTTTATCACATCCTTTACTTCTTCATTCAACCACTCACTCCTCTTTCCTCCTGCACCCACCCTCCTATAGCCACAAACTTCTGCCCCACATTCTAATACTGCATTTTTAAAACTATCCCAACTCTCTTCAACCCCCCCACTACTCATACTTGCACTAGCCCACCTTTCTGCCAATAGTTACTTATATCACACCCTAACTTCCTCCTCTCTTAGTTTATACACTTTTACCTCTCTCTTACTTGCTGTTGCCATTTTCTTTTTGTCCCATCTACCTTTTACTCTAACTGTAGCTACAACTAAATAATGATCCGATATATCCGTTGCCCCTCTATAAACATGGACATCCTGAAACCTACCCATCAACCTTTTATCCACCAATACATAATCTAACAAACTACTTTCCTTACGTGCTATATCATACCTTGTATATTTATTTATCCTCTTTTTCATGAAATATGTATTACTTATTACCAAACCTCTTTCTACACATAGCTCAAATAATGGTTCCCCATTTACATTTACCCCTGGCACCCCAAATTTACCTACTACTCCCTCCACAACATTTTTACCCACTTTAGCATTAAGATCCCCAACCACAATTACTCTCTCACTTGGTTCAAAACTCCCCACACACTCACTCAACATTTCCCAAAATCTCTCTCTCTCCTCTACACTTCTCTCTTCTCCAGGTGCATAAACACTTACTATAACCCACTATACACATCCAACCTTTATTTTACTCCAAATAATCCTTGAATTTATACATTTATATTCCCTCTTTACCTGCCATAACTGATTATTCAACATTATTGCCACTCCTTCTTTAGCTCTAACTTTATTTGAAACCCATGACCTAATCCCATTTATTTCTCCCCACTGAAACTCTCCTACCCCCTTCAGCTTTGTCTCACTTAAAGCCAGGACATCCAGCTTCTTTTCATTCATAACATCTACAATCATCTCTTTCTTATCATTTGCACAACATCCACGCACATTCAAACATCCCACTTTGACGGGTTTTTTCTTTTTCTTTTTAGTAAGCTATACAGGAAAAGGGGTTACTAGCCCATTGTTCCCGGCATTTTAGTTGACTTTTACAACACGCATGGCTTACGGAGGAAAGATTCTTATTCCACTTCCCCATGGATATGAAAGGAAAAGCAATAAGAACAAGAACTATTATGATAAAATCAAAGAAAACTCAGATGAGTGTGTATACATAAACGTGTACATGTTTGCGTAGTGTGACCTAAGTGTAAGTAGAAGTAGCAAGACGTACCTGAAATCTTGCATGTTTATGAGATAGAAAAAAGACACCAGCAATCCTACCATCATGTAAAACAAATACAGGCTTTCGTTTTACACTCACTTGGCATGACGGTAGTACCTCCCTGGGTGGTTGCTGACTACCAATCTGCTTTTCTCGCCTGGACTGGGCCTCGATGTACGTATTTGCCGTTTTAGTAGAAGCTTCAACACCAAAGAGATATAAATTTACAACCACACTTGTCTCCACTTCGCGAACAGCGAGATGATAATTTTATACCACAAGACGGACAGCAAATAGCAACTGCACTGGTTGTACACTTCCCAAAAACACTTCATCTGAGATTATCCCTTCCTATAATAATTGGAATCCGGAACATGTTCATACATCTCCAACGGTGTATAATATAAAGGTATTAAATGGACCCCAATGGAAATAAGTCACTCTGTCTGACTTTTTTGGGTTATCCTAGGTTTTCTACACATATGCTGCTATGTATGATGATCTATGTAACTGTATTTGTGTATACCTGAATAAACTTACTTACAGCATCACGTCGATGAAATAGTAAAATGACCAAATAAAATTTCTGGCTCACAACTGGCTCCAACTTGAACCTCATCCTGTTTCCTGTTTGTATATTCCATAACCAAAAAATAATAAAAGTAATGCTAGGTAAGGTTTTCAAATGAGTTGAGGTAGATAACAGCACTTAGCTTGTAAATAAAGACAGGAACTATTAATCTGACCCTGTAAAAAACCTTGTGTATCGATCGATCGATAGAGAGAGAGAATGTAGATACGTACAGTATCTGGCGACCAATATTTCTGTGACTATTCTGTACCAAAAATTTAAGTGGTGTCAAAGCCACAAATATCTTGCATTCAGGATACAGCCTACTGGTGGTCGGCACACTAGGCTCACCACACACCTCTTAATAATACAACACAAAGGCACCACACACCTCTAATAATACAACAGAAAGGGACCCACATTCCCCATGCAACACAACGTGCTTGATAGCTCGCTTTAAGTATTTTATAACTTACCTGTGTTTACAACTTAATCCACTTTTGTTGGTTAATGTTACAATAAGCCTAAATTGCCTAAGTCAGTGCCAGATCAGCTGGGCTGTGGTTCGTACGTTGGACTACGTGGGTCCAGCAGTACCAGCCTCGTTGATCAGGCCCTGATCCACCAGGAGGCCTGGTCATAGACCGTTGATCCCCGGAATGCCCTCCAGGTAGATATCCTAACTTCTAGACTATGTAGTCTCTGTGCTTTACTGTCCGTTCCCTTCTGGGAAGGTTCCTTGAAGCTGGTGAAAGGGCTCTTGAACCAAGTATATTTCAATCTGACTTTCCCTTCCTTGGAAAGAAATTAATTGCCTCCTATTCTCAAGACGGTGTATGACATGAGGGACTTAAGTGTTCCCAATATAATAATAATTTAGTCTGCTTCGCCTTAACTGTCTAATTCTCGAGCCTTTACCACTACTTGAGCTAACTAGAAGCTTATTATTATCAAAACTAAGCGCAACCGGTTTAGTGCTTCAAATAAACTACATCAAATTCATTCGGAAGCGTTAAATCCGTACGGATCATACATCATTGTTATTATTACATTCATGGGCAGCGCTAAAACCGTTGGGGTCATAAAACGCCTGGGGAAACGGGAGGAATTCAGGTTCGATTAAAGGAAGGAGGTACTGGTCCACTTCCTTGGATCAAGAGCTTCACACCAGCTTCAAGAAACCTCCTTTGAGGGGGCAGTGTAAGGCGCCCAGGGAATGGGCGAAGTTCCAATTGGGTGGATCGACAGCCCTTTACTGACACCAAGCCACCCACTTGAAAGACCATTAAATATAATAATACAGTGTATTGTAAAAATAAACTTTTTGCAATTCCTTGGCTTGTCATCATGATGTATGTCATCATCCCCGGCAACCCACTTAGTAACTTAAACTTAGCAACCTTGCTCCAACAACCTGTCAACAAAGCGAAGCTTTACCCCTACACACACTTGTCTAGCATGGACACCTGGAGTCTACCTGGAGGGTATTCCGGGGATCAACGCCCCCGCGGCCCGGTCCACGACCAGGCCTCCCGGTGGATCAGGGCCTGATTAATCAGGCTGTTACTGCTGGCCGCACGTAGTCCAACGTACGAACCACAGCCCGGCTGATCCTGACACATGGTGGTTGCATGTGTATAGTGAAAATACTATATTAATAGATGTAATGGTAAGCACTAAACTCGTATGCTATACAGCGTCTAGATAATGGGAGGCAATCATGTTCGATCCTAGGAAGTTGATGAAAAGTTCAATTTCTTGGATCAAGGGCCCTTCACCAGCGTCAAGAAACCTCCCCTGAGGCGTGCATTTTTTTTTTTTAAATAACCTAACCTAGCCTTGTCTAGCCTACCCTTGCTTATGCTTGCCTAATCTAACCTAGCTTAATCTAGAAGAATATTTGGTCTCGGGTAGTACAGAAATTGACTCGCTGAAATAAACAAATATAATGTAATGCAACTATATATGTTTGATGGGCAGGCGTATCATAAATAGGACATACATGTACAGAAGACATGCATGATGCAGTAAGCATGGGCTGATGCAGGTAATTCACTACTTCGGGAATATATGCATCTTCCCAGGCAGACCTACCACTTACTCTAGAAGTAAAGAGGGATCGGCATGCTGCGGTGTAGGCTGGGGGCCCCACAGCTCTAGAAGTGAGGAGGATACGAGACATGCACTGTAGATGGGCCCGTAGTGGGGCAGCATGGGCATGACCCAGGGCATAGCTCAAGCATGGCCAACCCAGGGGCACTACTAATCTTCGCATGGCTAGACCAACCTGATCCATGATGTGTGCAAGGATGGGGAGGCGGAGGGGTGTAGGAGAGGCCTAGCAGTAGGCCTACGCCGGTACCTTTGGGGGTACCTAGAGGAGGGAAGCTTAGTAGGGCTTTACAGTTAGTCCACACAGGTCAGCCTTGCCAAGCCTTGCTACAAGACTTACTGGGCGTACCTCTAGTCCTTGTTAATAAACTTTAAAAAGGTTAAATGTGAGATATATCTCAAAAGTTATTTCTATGCCGTTTGAAATACTACTCTCAATAGTCTTATCTAGGCTCCACACTCGTATCTAAAGCACTGAAACACGGCGACTTGACGTTGTGGTTGAGGAAGTAGCAGTAGTGAGTGAGGACTACAGGGAGGAGCGACTGATAACATGCACACACAGTTACTTCAGTGACTGAGGTTCACCGGGCGGCCGCTGCTCAGGCACGCGCACACCGCACGTTTCTAGCTGCCATGTCGTAACTAACAATATTATATAGCCCACATTATACTTAGTATGGTAGTGTTTATTAATATGAAAACAAAATTTATTTTGGAACATTCTTACTTTTTGGGAAGTAAGGTTTCGATATTAATTAATAATATAGTTTAGAGATACATAGATATAAACGTTAAGTAGCCCAAGCTCTCGTACTGTATTGGTAGTACTTCTGGCAGCGTCCCTCGCAGATACACATAGATACAAATATAGATAATTATTTGCAAAATATAACAATAAACATAGGTGAGGAAAAAATGTAGACAATGCATACACAGGTAGTAATATTTTGCAAAGTTATCTTATCTTATCTTATCTTATCTAACCGAAATAAAGTCAAATTTATTTGTTTCCATTGGACTCATTGTAATATCTTAGTATTAGCAGTATAGCTTTTAAAACAACTAAACAACTCAAAATAAGCTACAGTAAAAAGAGGTACAATAGGAATAAAGTGAACTTAGTAACTTACATAAACATTAAATAGAGAAAAGTCAACTTAATATAATAGGTATACGATGTTAACTATACAATAAATCACTCTCCTCCCTTTCTCTAGTTCATTACCGCTGTAACTTGTTCAGCTATCAAAACTTTGGAGTCCAGTCAATGGACCAATTATGTACCTCTGTAATCTTTTGACTACCGCCCACAGGATGGGTATGGGGTGCATAATAAAGATATTAAACTAACTAACTCCCTTTCTGTAGCTTTATTCATGAGGAATCGTTCAGCTCTTCCTGCACTGGTTCATGCTGACTGGCCTTCACATGTTCAGTCAGTCCGTTCCACTCCTTTATTGTTGTTTAATAAAAAGTGTTCGAGGCCTAACCACCTACTGTAGGTACTACAAAATTGTGTTCATATCCCCTTGTAACATACTGGTTTTAGTTCCTAACCTTGACAATATTCGCAGCAAGATATTCTGGACACTGATTGTGTGCAGTTAAGATAAGATAAGATTTCTTCGGATTTTTAACCCCGGAGGGTTAGCCACCCAGGATAACCAAAGAAAGTCAGTGCGTCATCGAGGAATGTCTGTCTTATTTCCATTGGGGTCCTTAATCTTGTCCCCCGGGTTGCGACCCACACCAGTCGACTAACAACCCAGGTACCTATTTGCTGCTAGGTGAACATGACAACAGGTGTAAGGAAACACGTCGAAATGTTTCCATCCCCTGGGAATCGAACCCGGGCCCTCCGTGTGTGAAGCGAGAGCTCTAGCCACCAGACCACCGGGCCACCTTAAACTTCAACTGTTTTACTCTGGCTTCAACATTAAGCATATTTAGTTGTAATTCATCCTGGACTACATGCTCTCTTAGACCCACCCAGGATGAATCTCATCATTTTATTCAGGGTGATTTATAGTCTTGTCTTTCACTTTTTTTGTTAAAATCAGAGAACCATAAAGTACAAGAATAATCTACATGAAATTGTATAAGAGCTAGACACAGGGTCCTGCGAACCTTAGTAGATAGACACTCTGCCTGTCTACAGTGAAACTTAACTAGGCATTGACTTTATTTTAATATGTTGTTCACTATCAATTCTCCTGACATGATTGGAATAAAGAGAATTCCCGGATATTTCGCTGAAGGTACGCAGAAGTGATGGGTTCCTCATTACACTGGACATTAAAAATAGTTTCCCTTTTCAGTTTACTCTTCGTTCCAGAGTATGGTTTCTGTTTTCCTGTGTAGCGTGTTTGTTGTCTACTAACCATTTACTGCAGGCTTCTAGTTTCAGTGATAGTATACTAATAATAATAATTAGCTATATAGTCTGGTTCTTCACCTGAGACTCCCAGCTCACACAACTTTCTCCCTAAACACGCTAAAATTGACATTTTATTGTGATAGACATTTGATCTGCTAGTTCCTATTTGTATTTTTTTTAACTTTCTTCAAACTCGTTTGCTGGTTCTTTTCTGGCAATATTTTTAAAAATTCTATTTGAGAAACCAAAATGATATTATTTAATGCTTGCTTAGTTAAGTTATCAACTTCGTCATGCGGGTCTCTGTTGAACTAGGCATAAGAATTAACAACTGGGCGTCTTCACTGCAAACTGAATTATTTGCAATCCTAATGGCACTAAAGCTAACTTATGACACTGAGCTTGACTCTATCATCATTACTGATTCTATGTCATCACTGAAGGCTCTTGACTCATATAATGACTCTAATAGCATGCTCATTGGAGAAGCCAGGTATAGATACTCAAAAATCCAGGACAAAGAAATTAATGTACAATTGCTATGGATTCCATCACACATTGGATTACTCCTTCATGATAAAGTTGATATGTTAGCAAAGAAGAGCACCCAGAAGGAGAATGTAGAATATAACTTTGGTATATCTTTGTCTAGCATTAGGAATAATATTAGGAGAGAAATAATGAAAATGATTGCTATAGGAATGCAGTTAGAAGCCTGAGTAGATCTATAACCCACTATGATAACATGAACATAGATAAGTATGTTTATGCGCAACTTGCAATTTGAACAGACTGACTGATGTTGTAGTGGCCAGGCTTAGGCTTGGCTACAAGTACTTCTGGCTGTTTGGGAGACACACAGATGATGATCAAACTAAATGCAAATTATGTGATCAGGCATATGGTCACTGTCTTGAACACTATGTGCTGAGGAACACTATGTGTTGAGGAATATAGAGATAGACAGTATAATAACCTATGTGACATGTCAAGATATCTTATTAATGAAAATAAGATACCAGTTATACTAAGCAAATTTCCTAAATTTACTTGTAACAGATAAGTGAACTGTAGATATAAACCCAAATGTACAATTGTTAATCCTTTTAAGGCCTAGCTCCTAGGCCTTTTGTGTATCCATATGCTTTTGCGCTACCGTCCACAGGATGGATATGGGGTGCACAATAAACTAGCCACTTCGGTGGCAAAATCTAATCTGTACTTTTTCCATTCTCTAGTGCACTTAATTTTTGCCTCCCTGCACCTTTGGGTAAACCAAGGGCTCGTTCTGGTCTTCGCATTATTTCTGTTGCCCTTGGGAGCAAACCTTTGTATGTGTGTGTTGTGATGTGATTATTTATTATTTGTATTACGTCATAATCGAGTTGTTCCATTCATTGTTTGTTTTAAAGCATATTTGTCAATAAAATATAAAATAAACTACATAATGTACTTCTTTGTCCAATGTTTTTGTGTCCTCAAGACCACTATAAAATAAATTGCATTTCATGTACCTATTGGTCGATTGCTAACGCACTCAGCTCAGACGCTGAGGTCCGGGGTTCGATTCCCTACACGGGTGGAAACAAAAAAAAAAAAATTAAGAAATTAAAATTCTTTATTTCTCTGTTAATATTACAATGTGGGGTTTACATATTATATGGTATTATTACATATTTAAAATACTTATTACGAGAAGGCCACTATTATGCCTAGGTATACCTAGGCATTTCGGGCAAGATAAGATAAGATAAGATTTCTTCGTATTTTTAACCCCGGAAGGTTAGCCACCCAGGATAACCCAAGAAAGTCAGTGCGTCATCGAGGACTGTCTGTCTTATTTCCATTGGGGTCCTTAACCTTGTCACCCAGGATGCGACCCACACCAGTCGACTAACAACCCAGGTACCTATTTGCTGCTAGGTGAACATGGCAACAGGTGTAAGGAAACACGTCGAAATGTTTCCACCCGCCGGGAATCGAACCCGGGCCCTCCGTTTGTGAAGCGAGAGCTCTAGCCACCAGACCACCGGGCCACCGGGCAGACTAATAATAGTTCTTACTCTATATTGACACAGGATATGGATCATACTGGTATTAAGATTAGGTAATTGTAGTGATTAACTAGATTTACAAAACTGAGGTAGTTCAAAAAATTTAAGAACTTAACAATTAGTTTATCTATTAATGTAAATAGTCTCGTTTTGGCATGATAGTTTCTTTATTGGAGTGTCTTAGGCAAACTTATGACTAGCTTAAGAATTATGAAGCAATAGCTGTATTCAGAATTTTATGTTTACAGTCATGTGTAAATTAAGGGGAGTCACAGATATCAATAAGTGTATTTTGCTTTGGATATGTGCAAGATAAAATAGTTTTTATGTGGTTAGCTACCGGTGGGGTGTGTAAGGGAGATACAGTAAGATGTTTTTTAATGGTGCTTTTGAAAATGGAGGTTGTGTCTACAGTTCTAGAGTTTTCAGGCAGGGAGTTCCTGATTTTAGGCCCTTTTATGTACATAGAATTTTTGTATAGATTTAGCCGGACACGGGGAATGTCAAAGAGATGTTTGTGTCTGGTATTATGTCTATGGGTCCTGTCACAACTGTCAAGGAAGTGTTTTAATTCAGGGTTAATATTGGAATTTATGGTTCTGTAGATGTAGATTGCAGAGTAGTAGTAAGTGTGGATGTTCTGAACAGTGAGTAAGTTTAGGTCTTTGAAGAGTGGGGGAGGGGGTGTTGCCTAGCATTAGATTGCGTGATAAGTCTTACTGCGGCTTTTTGTTGGGTTATTATTGGCTTTAAAGGACCCCAATGGAAATAAGTCACTCTGTCTGACTTTTTTGGGTTATCCTAGGTTCTCTACACATATGCTGCTATGTATGATAATGTATGTAAATGTATTTGTGTATACCTGAATAAACTTACTTACTTTAGGTGGGTAATTGCTGTTGATCCCCAAGCACAAATGGCATATGTGAGGTAGGGATAGATGAGTGAATAGTATAGTGTGAGTAGGGCTGATTATGGTACGTAGTAGCGTATCTTAGAGAGGATCCCAACAGCTTTGGACACTTTTTTTTGTTATGTGTTGGATATGAGTGCTGAATTTCAGGTTGCTGTCGAGGTGTAGACCCAGGAATTTGCCCTCTTTATGTTTAGCAATAAGAGTGTTGTTGATCTTAATGTTTAATTGTACATCACTGTATAATATAGAAGGTCTTATCAGTGTTGAGTGTAAGTTTATTGGCTGTCATCCATGTAGATATTTTTAGTAGTTCCTCGTTAACAATGGTGTTGAGCGTGGCAAGATTTGGGTGGGAGATGACATAAGTCGTGTCGTCAGTAAAGATAATTGGGAAGATCATTGATGTATACGAGGAAGAGCAAGGGACCAAGGACACTTCCCTGTGGCACTCCAGTATCAAGTAAGTAAGTTTATTCAGGTATACACAAATACAGTTACATAGATTATCATACATAGCAGCATATGTGTAGAGAACCTAGGATAACCCAAAAAAGTCAGACAGTGACTTATTTCCATTGGGTCCTTTATTTATTTCCATTGGGTCCTTTATTTATTTCCATTGGGGTCCGTGTTCGTGTTGAGGAGGTTGTGTCTTTAATGGTACCACTGATCAATGTAGAGACACAATGCTGGCACAAGAAGTCCACTATCGACTCAAGCATGGAACTGTCAAGTTTACCTGCCACCCCAAGAACAAATGCTCACTAGAACAAGCATTCCAATTCCTCACCTATCACCTCACCGATCGCACAAACACATTTGTAGTAGAACAAATCTCCAAGAAAAAGTTCAGAGCACTACAGAATGGTTCACTTGAACAATTC
Organism: Cherax destructor; assembly: GCA_009830355.1. NCBI lineage: Eukaryota > Metazoa > Arthropoda > Malacostraca > Decapoda > Parastacidae > Cherax > Cherax destructor. The sequence continues at coordinate 121,529 of WNWK01002983.1, forward strand.
ACTGAGTAGAAGCTTCCCATCGACCACTCACTGAGAAGCTAAGTTTCCCCAGCACTTTGCTATTTAGCTAAAGCTGGGGTGTGGCTCCAATCGACCCTGTTATCACTGCTTCCTTGGCCTTTCCTGACCTGCGTGCTGTTGCAGCCTCATACAACGTCCTTGCATCATCAGCTGATCACCGCTGACATGCCTCCAAGACACTCCCTTCCCTGGGATCCATCGACACCAAGCAAGACATGACATCCCTCAAGACACTCCCATCACTGGGAGCCAAGGCCGGGTCACCTATTGGAGAAGACCCGGGCCGGCAGTACCGGCAAACCTACAGCAAGCAAGTTTAATGGTGACATACTGATACCTATTAGTAAGATAGGATTTAAAATATGCAAGTGCATGGCCTCTTATACCATAATGGTCAAGTTTGTGGAGTAGGATGCCGTGGTTTACGGTGTCGAAAGCTTTCCTTAGGTCAATAAAAAGTCCTAATGGATTAGAACGTGTTTCCATAAGACGCCTACTGTAAAATGGGTACCTGGGTGTTAGTCGACTGGTGTGGGTCTCATCCTGGACAAAATTGACCTAATTTGCTCGAAATGCTCTGCATAACAAGCGGCTTTCTATGTAGTAGTACGTCATTGATGTGAGCTTGGCCTGTATACCTAGTACAAGTACTTGTGGAAATATATATTATTATTATTATTAGCGTGGCTCATTCAGAGCACTGCATTAAAGGCTCGATCCTCCATCCGCTAAGAGTGAAAAAGCATGCTACTAGTACTATATAATATTACTTTATTGAGTTATGCTACAGTAATTAACACTTTAGTTCCTATAAGTGACAATTGTACAAATCTAAACTTGTGTAATGAGCCTGAATAAATATTATTTACCCAAAGCCTAAATAAAAATGACTTTACTAAATGTTTCTGGTAAACAAACAGAGCAGAAGGTGCAGACGACGCCGCCCACACACGCTCTCTCCCACGTATTTATCCCAAAATATTCCTCAGAAATAAAGGTAATACTTTATAATTTTGTTCAATGCAATCATCCATTTGAGATGTATTTTTAGAATATAAAAAAAAGTGTATTTCTTTACTTGTGAGGAAAATATTGACGTTTGCACAGCCTTCGGACGGTCACCTTGAGCTGGTTTCTTTTTGGGAATTACGTCTAATAAATAGGATAGAAGATTAATATTACTGTTCTTCCTTGAAGAGAGGTACTTTGATGCTAGTGAAGGGCTCTTCATTCGAGGAATTAAGGTTACCCTTCCTTTCCTCGACTTAAGCCTATTTACCTCCTGTCTCGTGCAATGTATGACTCCCAAAGGTTTTATTGCTTCCCTATCCCCTCAAGGATGGTTCCTTGAGGCTGGTGAGGGGCCCTTGATCCAGGGAATTGGATCTGTGCTCCAGTTCCCTGAATTAAACCTGAATACCTTCCACATCCCACCACAGGCGCTGTATAATCCTACGGGTTTAGCGCTCTCCCTTGATTATAATAATATTAATAATTGCTTTATGAAAATAACAATGTTTTCAACATGTTTAACAATAATCTTGTATTATTTATTAAACTAATTCAAGAATATATCATTGATTACTGGAACACACTAATGTTATTACTATCTGTAATGTAGCCAGCCTGTTGAGGTCTTAGCCTTCATCACATAACTTTCTTTCTCATAATTATTTAGCTGCTTGAACCCTTCAGGGAAGGTTCCTTGCCACCAGTGAGGGGCTCTTCATCCAAGTAACTGGACTTTAAACTACTATTCCTTGGATTGAACCTGAATGCCTCCCATCACTCAGGATAACAGTACTTTTTGAAAATTGACTGGAAAAAAAATATATACAATATATGGACAAGAGTCCAAATCATACATGTAGTTTTATTACTGCATTACTTTTTTGGATAACCTTTAAAAATCTCTGCCTCCACAGGTGCATGACTATCCAACTCAATGATGTAAGTGGTGCTAACAAAAGTTTTACCTCATATTTTGAAAAACCTAATAAAATGTAAAGCTCCATATTAAAATTTGATTAATGTTTATAATTGGCATTTATTTTTGTCCATCAGCTATATACATCATGTTAGGTAAAAAGGACACAAGTGCAGCTAATGTGACATTTTATTTTGGCAATGTTTCGCTCTCCAGGAGCTTTATCAATCCGTTAATTTGGCAATTTTACCAATATAAACATCCTGTAAGTGATCTAATTCATCACTTTTTACCTCTTCTAGGGGGGTTCCTTGCCTTGGCAAAGAAGCTTTTTGGTCTCAGGAATCAAATCCTTTGGTCTCCTTCTTCAGACCAAGTCTAAGTACCCCCCTAGTCCTCCCTTCCCTATCCCATCCTCCCCATCCCCTCTTTTTTTCCCCCCCTTTCCTCCCCTCTCCCAACCCTCCCCTTTCCCCATTCTGTTTGTGGTCTCTGGGGTCCTCCCCTCTGGCATTACAGTTTCTAGGTAGGGGGAAGTGTGCTGGGGTTCCTCTTTCTCTGTGGGGTCCCTCGGGGGTGGTGTGGTTTGCTGTGGAATCTGAATTGTCTGAAGGTGCCCTGCTCTCTTCCTGGATTTCCGAGAAGTGGGCAGGGTGTCCTGCAGATGATGGGTGGATCTCCAGAAGCTGCCTGTCAGTTCTGGGAGGTGGCAGCCGAAGGGGGTATGCTTTGTGGCGGGTTTCCGACCGCCCTTTCTTTTGTCCGCCGAGGTGGCTCGGTAGATGTGAGGCTGTTATCCCGGAGCGCTTGTTTACTTTCGTGAAGGGTAGGGTATGGCACGGGTTCCATGCTGCATTTTCACTGCTCGTAGGCTCAAGGCCCCCTCGGATGAGGGGAGGAACTTATGGCCCTTCTATGCCTTCTAGTGACTGTCCCTCCGCTGTCCCTCTTTTTTCCTTTCCTTCTTTCTTTTTTTTCTTAAAATAACAAGAAAGGAGGTATCACAGAAGAAGCACCTATTATTATGGAGTCTTCGCCCAGTGAAACCCTACCTCCTCCCAGGCCCCTGTACCTTCTGCCGGTGACGCTTCGTCACCTGCTTTGGGTGCTGCGACGTCACTCGTTTTTGTTCATGCCGCTGCTTCTAGCATGCCTTTCACAATGCGTCCAGCTTCCCTGAATATAGTGCGACTGTTTTCGGATCGCCCACCTTCCTCAGGTCAGACTGCCCACGGTACTACTCCTAAATGTCCAAGACAACCTACTGACGACAGTTCATCGATGACTGCTCAAAAGCGACCTACGTGACACTCACTACCTTTGTGTACCGGGCTAACAAGTATGCAATGTACAAAATTCTTTTCTTTACAAACGACGTCTCAAATCTTTCTGATCATGGAATTGGTAAAACTCTTTTATGTCACATTGACCAAAATATATCCTTCCACACTCTTCAAAACATAGCGCATGTCATAACAGTACACAATTCAGAACAAGCTCATGCTCTCTCCCGAATCACTTCCATAGATAACATACCAGTCACCGTTCGTAAGCACGCTACTCTTAATTCTTGCAGTGGTACGGTGGTCTTACCACATACCATTGTACAGAGTGATTTTTTGTCTTGCGGTGATGATATTTTGGAACAATTAACCCTTCAGAACCTCCCTATTCTTAACCCTTTGACTGTTTCGGTCATATATATATATACGTCTTACGAGCCACTGTTTCAGACGTATTAATACGCCTAAATTCTAGCGGCCTCAAATCAAGTGGGAGAAAGCTGGTAGGCCCACATGTGAGAGAATGGGTCTGTGTGGTCAGTGTTCGCAGTATAAAAAAAAATCGGGCAGCCAGTGGTGCATTGTGGGAAAGTCATTTCAGTAGTCCATGTTCAGCATGCCTAGTGGTAAGAAATACCTGACTCCCCGGCGAATCTGGGACTCTTCTCTTCCCAAGTGATAGCTCTAACACAGATGGAAGTGTCTCTGAAGATGAATTTCATGGTTTTGAGGAGTTTGTGACCGAAAGCAATGCCCAGGATACCAGAAGGAAGAAAGAAAGAAAGTAAGGAAGGAAGGAAGAGATGACAGGAAGGAAGGAAGGAAGGAAAGAAAGAAGAGATGAAAGGAAGGAAGGAATGAAAGAAGAGATGAGAGTAAGGAAGGAAAGAAGAAGGAAGGAAGGAGGAAAGGAAGGAAAGTAGAAAGGAAGGAAAAAAAAGGAAGGAGAGATGAGAGGAAGGAAGGAACAAAAGAAGGAAGAATAAAAGGAAGGAAGAAAGGAAGGCAGGAAGGAAGAGATAAGGAAGGAAGGAAATAAGTAAGAAAGGAAGGAAGGAATGAAGAAAGGAAACTAGGAAGGAGGTTGTGGGGAAGAAGACATGGGTCCCCTTTTGTGTTGACAGGTTGACAGCAGTGAGGGTGGTGAGTAATGGTATAATATGTCATTTTGACAGCTGGCTTACCCTGACTCAGCAAATTTAGATGTCCACACACACACAGCTTCAAGTGCTAAGGGAAGTTGATGGAAAGTGTCCAGTCATTATATATGTGTATATATATTATAGAACAATAGCAATAAAAATATTTTTGCATTGTTGGTTTGTGTAAACAAGTTATGTAAACAATATAATGATAATAATGTTTGTGCAGTTATTGTGTTGCATACAAGGTACACAGCACCTTACTTTGGTCTCACAGGCCACATAAGTTACTTGGAAAAAAAAAATATTGGAAAATACAAGAAACCTTCGAATGGGAGTAAATATAATTGTACCGGTGAGCGGCATGCACCGCTGTTGCCATACGCAGCTCATTTTCTGCCAACTTTACGCCTCCATATCTCCATAAGTATTGATGCCAAAAAAATTTTTTTTAGGATAAAAACAATCAGAAAAATAATCTTAACATTTTGATAAGAAAATTTTTTTTTTTTTTCGAATATTTTGCGACAACAGGAGAGCACTCAGGATTGGGGGTTTCGACAGTCAAAGGGTTAAGTTAAATACATACATCCTGCCTGCTCATGGGCGGAGGCACTTTCCTAGTAACATTGCTTGTTTAACCTTCGATTGCCGTGAACTTCCGTTCTCTCTATATATTTCAGGCCATCGTCTAGAGGTCCGTCAAGTAGTTCCCACTCCCCATCAGTGTCATAATTGCTGGCGTAATGGTGTAGGCATGATCTGGGTGAAAGAATTATGATTGCCATGGTGTACTCGTAGTATGTGTTGCTTTCCCTGACAATAATTTTCATCAGGGGTTCATCGAAGAATAACTGAAAGCATTCCAGTTCAGTGGCAGTGTTCCCAAGTATACATGATGGCCATATTCCACTTTGTGTTTCATCAAAGTGATGGGGATTGGGAACAAAATTGTCACCTTGCTGCCAATCTCAGATGCGGTTTGCTGGTGGGTACTGGATATTGACAAGTGGTTGTAGTTGTGCAGGTTGTGAGAGTGTGGGGGTGATTGAGGCTGGTTGTGGTTGTGCTGAGTTAGCAGCTTGGGTAGCTGCGTGGCCGGCTGCTGGTGCCACATGACTCATGCCACCGGCAACACCACCACCTGCTTCCCCACGCACATTACGCATCCCCATTGTAACAATATCATCGTCATCTTCATTATCAGTTTGTGGTGTAGGGCCACGGGATGTACTCTGAGATTTACTCCTTTTCTTTGGAATGGCATATGGCACACTACCAGAATGCATGCAGTGTTGTACATACTGCTGCTTCACTGGAGAATATTCTCCCTCACTGTCACAACTAGAACTGCTCACATCCGAGTCCTGTACACAGGGAAATAGTTTCCTCTTTCGTCCTGGTGGTACAGGTGAACGTGAATGAGACGGCCCAGCATCAGAGGTGGAAGGTTGTGGGTCATCTGGGTTTTCATCACTAATTACGTTATCCTGGGCACTGCTTTCGGTCACACCCTCCTGAAAACTATGAAATTCACGTTCACTGGCACTTCCATTGATGTTAGAACTATCACTTGAGAAGAGAAGACCTCTAATTCGCCGGGGGAGTAAGGTACTTCTTACCACGAGGCATGGTGAACAAGGACTACCAACATGACATTCCCACAATGCACCACTGAGTCCCCGATTTTTTTCATACTACGCACACCCATTATCTCACATGTAGGCCTACCAGCTTTCTCCCACTTGATTTGAAGCCGCTAGAATTTATGTGTATTAATTAGTCAAAAACATTGGCTCGAAAGATGTATATATACGACCAAAATAGTCAAAGGGTTAACAGCTGAGATGTGAGACGCTATCTCCAGCTATATTGCAGAGACGACACCCTCGATGGACACCAATGTGCCTCCTTCTACCCTTTCTGTTTTACGACCCTCGCAACAATCTCTTCCTCCGCAACATTCTACTTCTTCCTTGCTTACACGCTTACCGTTGCCCTCACATGTTGACTTTACTGATCCTAAGAGCCCATAGGTTTTATCGTTTCTTATTGTTACCATTTTTATTTCTTTTCATAATGTCTTTTTTACAATGGAATATTCGTGGCCTTAGGGGCAATCGAGGAGAACTCCAAGTGTTGCTCTCGCAGTTGTCCCCAGTATGTGTTGGGTTACAAGATCCCAAACTTTGTTCTGTTGTTATTCGCCCTGTTTCGGGTAACGAGCTGTTACTTTCTTCCGATCCTTTACCTGACGAATCATTTAATGAAAGTGCGCTTCTTGTGCAGGTTGATATACTGTATCAACAAGTTTTTGTTCGTTCCCTGCTTCATTATACTGCAGCTCGTATTTATTTACACAGATGGTTTACAGTTTACTCTCTTTATCTTTCTCCGTCCCGTGCATTCTGTATCTCTGATGTCGCGTTTTTAACCCTTTGACTGTCGCAAGCCCCAATCCTGAGTGCTCTCCTGTTGTCGCAAAATATTTGAAAAAAAAAAATTATATTTTCTTTTCAAAATACAGTGGACCCTCGGTTAACGAATACCCCGGAAATCGTGCAATTATGTAAGTATAATTTTGTAAGTTCTTGTGGAAGTGTATTTTTGGGGGTCTGAAATAGACTAACCTACGTGAAATTTTTCCTTAAGGGAGTAAATTCGTTCGGTAATGGCACTTTAGCAGACTTCAGGAGTGAAGTTTTTACGAAACTCGGGGGTCCACTGTATTAAGATTATTTTTCTGATTTTTTTATCCTAATTCTTTTTTTTTGTGATCAATACTTACGGAGATATGGATGTGTAAAGTTGGCAGAAAATGAGCCACGTATGGCAACAGCGGCGCATGCCGCTCACCGGTACACTTATATTTACTCCCATTCGAAGGTTTCTTGTATTTTCCAATATTTTTTTTTTCCAAGTAACTTATGTGGCCTGTGAGACCAAAGTAAGGTGCTGTGTACATATATACACTCGTATGCAACACAATAACTGCACAAACATTATTATCATTATATTGTTTACAGAACTTGTTTACACAAACCAACAATGCAAAAAATTTTTTATTGCTATTGTTCTATAATATATACACATATATAATGACTGGACACTTTCCATCAACTTCCCTTAGCACTTGAAGCTGTGTGTGTGTGTGGACATCTAAATTTGCTGAGTCAGGGTAAGCCAGCTGTCAAAATGACATATTATACCATTACTCACCACCCTCACTGCTGTCAACCTGTCAACACAAAAGGGGACCCATGTCTTCTTCCCCACAACCTCCTTCCTAGCTTCCTTTCTTCCTTCATTCCTTCCTTCCTTTCTTACTTATTTCCTTCCTTCCTTCCTCTCTTCCTTCCTCTCATCTCTTCCTTCCTTCCTCTCATCTTTTCCTTCCTTCCTCTCATCTCTTCCTTCCTTCCTCTCATCTCTTCCTTCCTTCCTCTCATCTCTTTCTTCCTGCCTTCCTTTCTTCCTTCCTGCCTTCCTTTCTTCCTTCATTCCTTCCTTTTTTTCTTCCTTTCTTACTTCTTTTGTTTCTTCCTTCCTCTCATCTCTCCTTCCTTTCTTTCTTTCTTCCTTTCTTCTTTCCTTCCTTTCCTCCTTCCTTCCTTCTTCTTAACTTCCTTCCTCTCATCTCTTCTTTCCTATCTTCCTTCCTTTCATCTCTTCTTTCCTTCCTTCCTTCCTTCCTCTCATCTCTTCCTTCCTTACTTTCTTTCTTCCTTCCTTCCTTCCTTCTGGTATCCTAGGCATTGCTTTCGGTCACAAACTCTTCAAAACCATGAAATTCATCTTCAGAAACACTTCCATCTGTGTTAGAGCTATCACTGGGGAAGAGAAGAGTCCCAGATTCGCCGGGGAGTCAGGTATTTCTTACCGCTAGGCATGCTGAACATGGACTACTGAAATGGCTTTCCCACGATGCACCACTGGCTGCCCGTTTTTTTTTTATACTGCGCACACTGACCACACAGACCCATTCTCTCACATGTGGGCCTACCAGCTTTCTCCCACTTGATTTGAGGCCGCTAGAATTTAGGCATATTAATACGTCCGAAACAGTGGCTCGTAAGACGTATATATACGACCGAAACAGTCAAAGGGTTAATTTCTTCTCTACCACCACCTATCTTGTTGTTGGGTGATTATAACGCTCACCATCACCTGTGGGGAGGGTCCCCTGCGACTCGTGGTGATCAGTTGGAGACTCTTCTCGCTTCTCATCCTCTTTATGTTTTAAATACGTGTGCTCCTACCCATTTCGACCCGTACTCAGTCTCTCTGCTGCATTGATCTTTCTATTTGTTCCTCGCCCATTGCACTTGATTTGTGTGGTCTGTTCTTCCAGATTTACATGATAGTGATCACTTTCCTATTCTTCTTACTTCTACTACATATACCCGTCCGCTTCGTAACCCTCGTTGGCAATTTGCTCGAGCAGATTGGAACTTATACTCCCATCTTACTACCTGTCGTGAGGACCCCCTTTCGTTCTCTATTGATGAACTGGCACACCAATTCTCGACCTTTGTTCTAACTGCGGTGACGCATTCTATCCCCCAAACCTCAGGTAGGCATTTTCAGACATGCGTACTTTGGTGGTCTCCTATATGCGCCCGTGCAGTGTGTTTAAAATGTGCAGCGTGGGGCCGTTATCGATATCGTACTGTGGAGCGTGTTAGATTTTAAGCAGGCAAGGGCAGTTGCTAGCCGTGTCATCCGCGATGCTAAATGCACTTATTGGAGAGACTACGTGTCTACCAGTACCTCATCTTTCCCCATGTGCGCTATTTGGAAAAAGGTGCGGAAGTTGTGTGGCAAGTACACTCCAGACCCAGCTCCCATTTTGCGGGTTACTGGAGTGGTCGCAGAACCTCTTGAAGTTGCCACAGAAATCGGGAACTATCTTGTCCGTATCTCCTGAGGGCTTCACCTCTGTCCCTCATTTCTTGCGTCTAAGCCTGCCAAGGAGCAATTGTCCTTTGATTTCTCCTCCGATGGATTGGAGCCGTATAACGTACCTTTTACTCAATAACAAAAAAAGGCACAATACCGTGACACAAACAATACACACACAACCCGCACATATAAAAAGAGAGGAGCTTACGACGACGTTTCGGTCCGACTTGGAACATTTACAAAGTCACACTAACACAAAGGACAGGTAGAAGGGATATTTATAGGCAGGCTGACAGGGGAGGGCACAAGAAAGTGGTGGAGGGGTAATAATGGAGGTAGTAGTGGTAGTACATTGGTAAATAGACATCTGATGTGGTTCTTAGAGACTCACAATAGCCTTTCCCCTCGCCAATACGGCTTTTGCAAAGGCCGCTCTACCTTAGACCCCTTACTCCACTTAGATATGTATACATGTATTTGGAATGCCTTTGCTAACAACCACTCTGTCCTGGCTGTCTTTTTTGATCTAGAGAAAGCATATGACACCACTTGGAGGTATAACATTCTTGCCCAAGCCCACTCCTTGGCCTCCGCAGTAATCTACCACACTTCATCGCTGCTTTCTTATTCGATAGACATTTTCAGATCCGTATTAGCGCCTCGCTTTCCTTGGACTTTGTACAAGCCGAGGGAGTCCCACAAGGTTGTGTCCTCAGCACTACCCTTTTTCTATTAGCTATAAATGACCTACCTTCCGTTCTTCCTTCGCATATTTGGTTGTCACCTTATGTAGATGACTTTGCTATAGCTTACTCAGGCACTGACTGTCGACTAGTAGCAGCCTCCCTTCAGGTTGTGATAGACTGAGTCACCCATTGGACCACTTCTCATGGCTTTAAATTTTCTAGTACAAAAACCCAATTCATTACCTTCACTTGACATCCGCTTATCCCAGATACTACATTGTAGTAGTATACTTACACGGTTCACGTATTCCGGCATGTGATATGGTCAAGTTTCTTGGCCGTCTCTTTGATTGTCGGTTGACGTGGAGACCTCACATTTCTTCTTTAAAGGCAACTTGCCATGGCCGGCTGAATCTCCTTAAGGTTCTCGCACATCGTTCATGGGGAGCAGATTGTCGCACTCTCTTCCGTTTGCATTCCACCCTAGTCTTGTCCAAGCTGGATTATGGTGACCAAGTCTATTCTGCAGCCTCTCCCACAGCTCTTTCTAAGTTAGATCCCATTCATCACCAAGGTCTCTGTTTATGCCTTGGTGCCTTTCGTTCATCCCCTGTTGAAAGCCTCTATACAGAGGCAAATATTCCTTCCCTGGCTGATCGTCGAGATGCTCATTGTCTTCGTTATTTTGTCTGCGCTCATGATCTTCGTGTTCCTTCCACGTATAGGTTAGTCTCAGACATTAGTAGGAACCCACTGTTTGTTCGACGCCCCTGCCTACTCTGACCATTTTCTCTTTGCCTTCACTCACTCCGGTCTTCCCTCCAGTTGCCCCCCTTGTACGTTCATTTAGCATCTGCCATTTTCCTTTCCCCTTGGGAAGTTCTGACAATTCATGTCTGCCTCCCCCCACTACGTACTGTGCGCCAAAGCTTTCTTACGTATGCCTGCTACTTACTCTCTTTTTCTCGAGCACTTCCGGTCACATGCTCATGCCATTGCTGTGTATACAGATGGTTCTGAGGAGTCTTCTGATGGTGTTGGGTTCGCAGCAGTATTCCCTGATGAAGTTGTCTGAGGCCACTTGTTGGACTCAGCTAGTGTCTTTACTGCTGAGTTATATGCCATCCTCATAGTGCTTCTTCGTATTACATATGTCTCCTTCGACGTTCGTGATAATTTCGGATTCCCTCAGTGCTTTACAAGCTATTAAACAATTCGACTCCCCTCATCCATTAGTCCTCCGTATTCAACAATGGTTGCGTCGCATAACTAACAAGAATAAAGATGTCGTTTTCTGCTGGGTCCATGGTCATGTTGGTGTGTGGGGCAATGAGTAGAGAGATGCTGCTGCGCGGTCAGCGGTGCATGATCTCCCGGTTTCTTATAGGGGTATTCCGTACAGGGACTATTTTCCAGTCATCTCTGCCCGTCTCCACAGCCAGTGGCAACAACGGTGGACGAGCATACGCCATAACAAATTGCGCTCTATTAAACCGCTTTTAGGTTTGTGGCCATCTTCCTATCACTGTTGCCGTTCTCGGGAGACTGCGCTCTCCCGGCTCCGCATTGGTCATACATGCCTTACCCATGGGTATCTCATGGACAGACACCATGTTCCTCTTTGTGAGGCTTGTCGGGTCCCTATTTCGGTTCTTCACTTCCTTGTTGATTGCCCGATTTACCAGCGAGCTCGCAGGATGTACCTCCAACGACGCTGCCGCCCTACCACTCTTACTTTATCTTCTCTACTTGCAAACGATCCCACCCTTAACTCCCAAACACTTTTTGACTTTTTGTCGGCAACTGCCTTATTATATGAACTTTGACACACAGCCCTTAGAGTCCCTTCCATCCCTTTTCTTTCCTCACCTTTGATCCCCTCTCCAACTAGCAGATTGTAATCTCCGCACTACTTACTACCCCGCAGTGCTGTATGACCCTTGTTGGTTTAGTGCTTTCTTTGATTATACGTAATAATAATAATAATAATAATCATCTTTGGGTTATTAGCCCAAGATAACTCAAGAAACCAAGCAGTTTGGTTTATTTCCACTGGGGTCTTTTGATCATGTCTACCAGTATATAAGCCTCATCTATTGCTAGGTGTACATAGGCAGCTGGTGTAAGGAGACCTGCCCATATGCTGTGCCCTGCCCTGGAGTCAAACTCGGGTCCTTTCAGTTGTAAACCAAATACTCGAATTTGGAAAATTAGTTTATCACAAATTGTTTATTGTGTTCAAGGATTCTGTCTACTGAAAAAGTTACTTCTTTGATAAACTAGCCTTAGTAAGATGCAAGTGAATTTTAACTACATGATCAAATCTCTGAGTGGGTATTGATTTAGTTTAAATCTTATCCAGCCTAACAGCTTCGCTGATGTGATACAGGTCTGCCGTCACTAATCCGGCAATCAGTTATCCGGTTCCATCAGTAATCCGGCATTAATTTTGGCTAGCATAATTTCAAATTTCATCATAATACCGACTCAAGTTTCATCATTATACTGACTCAGAAATTGTGCAGATGGTTGTAAATCTACAGCAGCAAGCCAGTGGAGCAGAAAGCAGTGATGAAAATGAGGAAGATGTAGCAGTCTCTATTGATAGGTTAATTAAGTGTATTCTAACCTAACCACTTTGTAATCCGGCAAACTCACTAATCTGGCACACTACAGGTCCCAGTGATGCCGGATTAGTGATGGCTGACCTGTATAACTTTACTCCATAGTTAACAGCTGATTCTTGAATTAAGCTTAATATATGCAGTACAACATTGTATTTATTTGAATGTGATCAAGGTAACATATATGAAGGGATTCAGGGAAATTGCTTAGCCAGACTTGAGTCCTAGAGGTGGGAAATGCAGTGCCTGCAACTAAAGGAGTGGTGAATATGTTCCTGTTTGAAGGGTCACTTGAACTCTGATGTCAGCACTGTTTTGGCATGACAGTGATTGTGCAAATAATAGTCAGTGTTTCCTCTTTTTTTTCTGTCATCCTACCTCTGTGAGAGATGACCAATGTGAAAAAAAAATATTTACATGAGGTGCTAAATTACCCTTGTGGGTCACCTAATGCAGTGAATGGTGGATGTTTGATCTTTCATCTGTTAATCATGAGATAGATGCTCAACCAAGTTGTGCTCAACTGTTTGTACATGAAATATATATTTTAAAAGAACATCCTAGCAATAACTTTGCAGTAATTTGTACACATGTTCTTCAGAATGGAGTTGGAATGTGCTGTGCAGAGGTATGCATGGGGTGTCAAGGGTTCAAGGAGTAGTGTTGCCCAGCTAGCCAAAGCCATGCAGCCAGACCTTGAGGTTGCAGATGATGAACCTTTTGCTGAACTGTGGATGGGCACACACCCCAGTGGTCCCTCTATTATTAAAGGTATTGTGGCATTCTAATAATCATGTGTAAGGATAATATAGTAGTCATATTTTCATAGTAAATTTGTCTTTTGTGTAAAATTGAAATTAATTTTGAAATTTAATTGTTCTTCTTAATACAGTACAGTCTCTCCTCACTTAACGGCGGAGATAGGGCCTAAGACCCCGTCGGTAAACGATTTCGTCGCTAATCGAGGAATCACCCATTACTGACACTTCAAAAGTGTCACCACCCAAAATTAAAAAATTCAGTTTTATGTTTGTTGGGAAGTTCCTTTCAATCTGTTTATTATTAATGGTAATATAACATGAAATAGGTCAATGACTTACTTCCAAGTTATTTCAGGAAACGCTTACATAGCTGATTACTTGAAAAAAAAAAAATAGAGAAAATCGCACTTTTTTCAGTCTTTGCATAGGGTACGAGTGATCTTTTATAGTTACCCTTCAGGCGGTACCGTTTTCTATAATGGTCGGGGTCACTTTTTTTTTTTATCCCTCTCCGCCCTCCATCCTTCAATACTTCTCTATATAATGTCAGTTTTTATTAATTTGGGCATCTTTATTATGCTTCTACATTATTTATGTTATACCTAATATTATTCTGGAATAAATATGATAAGTAGATAACCTGTATTGATAGTAATAGTATAATTATACAATATTTTATAGTGCCGTTAGCTTACACGTCTGAATGTCATGGTGAAGCAGGAGTTACTGAGACTGCTGGCACTTTCTTCCTCTCTCGTATAGCCCAGCCCAGCTCATCCTCCAATACCTCTCCATATATGTCAGTTTTTATTAATTTGGGAGACTTTATCATGCTTCTATGTTATTTGTTTGTTGGGAAGTTCCTTTCAATCTGTTTATTATTAATGGTAATATAACATGAAATAGGTCAATGACTTACTTCCAAGTTATTTCAGGAAACGCTTACATAGCTGATTACTTGAAAAAAAAATAGAGAAAATCGCACTTTTTCAGTCTTTGCATAGGGTAGAGTGATCTTTTATAGTTACCCTTCAGGCGGTACCGTTTTCTATAATGGTCGGGTCACTTTTTTTTATCCCTCTCCGCCTCCATCCTTCAATACTTCTCATATAATGTCAGTTTTATTAATTTGGGCATCTTTATTATGCTTCTACATTATTTATGTTATACCTAATATTATTCTGGAATAAATATGATAAGTAGATAACCTGTATTGATAGTAATAGTATAATTATACAATATTTTATAGTGCCGTTAGCTTACACGTCTGAATGTCATGGTGAAGCAGGAGTTACTGAGACTGCTGGCACTTTCTTCCTCTCTCTCGTATAGCCCCAGCCCAGCTCATCCTCCAATACCTCTCCATATATGTCAGTTTTTATTAATTTGGGAGACTTTATCATGCTTCTATGTTATTTATTAAAACTTTTCATTCAGAATAAAGAAAAGGTCTGTAAGAAGGCGACTGAGATACTTGACACTGAGACGCCGCACTGCCTGTGTCATACGTATTTTGTACAGGCTTGTTATACGAAATACATATGACATTTACAGTGCCCCAGAGTGATTATTAATTACAGTGGAACCCCGGTTAACGAAAAAAATTCATTGCAGAAGCCTGCTCAAGTGCCATTACCGAACGAATTTACTTCCTTAAGAAAAAATGTCATTTAGGTTAGTCTATTTCAGACCCCCAAAAATACACTTCCACAAGCACTTACAATATTATACTTACATACAGTGGTACCTCGGTTAACGATATTTTTTCATTCCAGAATGCTGTTCAAGTGCCATTACCAAACGAATTTATCCCCATTAGGAAAAATGTAAAATAGACTAGTCCTTTTAGACCCCCCAAAAATACACTTACAAAAGCATTTAAAAAAATAAACTTACATAAAAGGGTGAGTTTGGGGACCATCGTTAACCGAGGTACCACTGTTATTGCACGATTTCCGGGGTGTTCGTTAACCGGGGTTCCACTGTATATATGTATTTTATTATTAGTATTATTATTATTATCACCATCGATATACCTTGTTCACTGAGTATAATAATTTCGTTCTTAAGCTGCCACGAGAAAGACAGAATGTAAACACACAGACGAACACACCAGCTAATCCCTGATCAGCTGGTTTGTTCTGATCCACTTTTCTCTTGTTTTTCCTCTTCCAAGTGTTGCTGCATGTCTATTGTACACCCCATAGTACAAGATAGTTATGAGTGCAGCAGCACTTGGAAGAGGAAAAACAACAAGAGGAAAATGGAAGAAGTACAAAAGAAGTTCACAGTAAAGGGATCAGCTGGTGTGTTCGTCTGTGTGTTTATATTCTGTCTCTCTCGTAGCAGCTTAATTAAGAAATGATTAAACTCAGTGAACAAGGTATGTTGATGATGATGATAATAATAATTAATAAAGATAAAGGTTTATTTATTGTAATAATAACAATCGCTCTGGAGTGCTTTAAATGTCAGCTACGAAACTTATACAAGTGCTGCTGCACTTCTATCTTGAACTATGGGGTACGCAATCAAGTTAAAATTTGTACAAATATGTAGTCTTGGAGACTTTAAAAGCTAATGTACTGAGTGGCTGTAAGAAGGAGATTGAGATGCGTGACCCAAGTTCTCGTATGGCATACAAATTTTTTTTTTTAACTCGTGGGAGAGCCCGTCGTAACTCCGAGTTGTCGGTAAATGAGTACGTCGTTAAGTGAGGAGAGACTGTATTGTATTTCTATACTTTTTTCTAAAGTAATGTAATACAGTATTGTTGAGAAGTAAGGTTCTCAAGAGTGCTGTACAATGTTTTTTTTAATTTATTGTAATTTAAGTAAAAATATACAGTGGACCCCCGAGTTTCGTAAACCCCGGAAATCGTACATTTATGTAAGTATAATATTGTAAGTGCTTGTGGAAAAGTATTTTTGGGGGTCTGAAATAGACTAACCTACGTGACATTTTTCCTTAAGGGAGTAAATTCGGTCGGTAATGGCACTTGAGCAGACTTCAGGAGTGAAGTTTTTACGAAACTCGGGGGTCCACTTTACAGTGGACCCCCGAGTTTCGTAAAGAATGTAACTTTGTTGAATCTGAGATATATGGTGTGAATATTTAGTTATTTTATGTTTTCATCATCATCGGCTTATTTCCCAGAGCTATGAAGTAGAGAGGTATTCATCTGGGAGAGGATAAATGGGGTATACCTTATAAGAAGTTTTTTTTTTTCAGGAATGCAATTTCATCATATGCCTGTAGCTTTAGTGAGAGTGTATGTATGTACAGTGGTACCTCGGTTAACGATGGTCCCCAAACTCGCTCTTTTATGTAAGTTTATTTTTTAAATGCTTTTGTAAGTGTATTTTTGGGGTCTAAAAGGACTAGTCTATTTTACATTATTCCTTATGGGGATAAATTCATTTGGTAATGGCACTTGAACAGCATTCTGGACCGAAAAAATATCGTTAACCGAGGTACTACTGTATTAACATTTTAAAAACAATTTATACTTTTGAAGAGGAAACTAGATAATGTTTTAGCTCATCTTGGACAAAATCATCTAACTGTTTTTAGTTGAAGTGGACTGAAACATCATTATCCAGCTATGATATTGTGATTTTTTCCTTCTACTGTACAGTGGACCCCCGGTGTTCGTCCATTTTTCGTAACAGAATGCTGCTCAAATGCCATTACCAACCGAATTTATTCCCTTAAGAAATAATGTAAAGTAGACTAGTCCTTTTAGACCCCCAAAACTACACTTATAAAAGCATTTAAAAAAATACACTTACATAAAAGGGAGTGTTTTGAGCAGGACGAACACCGGGGGTCCACTGTACTTACTAACAATACCAGTATCTTAGAGTGAGGGGTAGTATATGGTCGCGGGGAGTTTTGTTAGTTTCTTGTTTGATGCCGTATTTGATCCTAGAATTTATGAGTTTTTGAGTGTTTTATATCTCCATATGTTTTATTTAATTTATTTACAGTATGTTTATACTTCAGATTAGACTGTTGTGTGTTGCTGCATATCTCTTCAATGGTTGTTCTGTTTTTTGGTTGTGATTTTATAAGTGTTGTGCATTAATTCTCTCATAAGTGTTTTACCATTATCTTTCTACCAGATACCATATAACTCAACTTAGCATTCCCAGATTTTAAAAGTATATATAATTAAAACATTCAATTTAGAGTCATAAAATATGATTTACTGTACAGTATTTAGTTGTTTATTAACCCTTTGGGGGTCCAAGGGGTCTTTCTGAAACTCGTTCTCAGGGTCCACGAATTTAAAAAAAAAAAACATTTTTTCTTATGAAATGATAGAGAATCTTTTTCCGATGATAACGCCACAAAAATTATGAAATTTGATCTAAAACTAACGGAATTATGCTTTCGCGAAGTTAGCGGTATCCATGACATTTACGCATCGGCGATTTCGCCCACTTTGAGCCCTATTTTCGGCAAATTCCAATGTTTCAGTCTACTAAAATTATAGCTATTTCGCTAGAACTCCATTTTTTCTATCGATTGAGTACAAGAAACCTCCAATTTATCAATTTCAACTACCTAAAATAGTGGTCAGAAAATGGCAATTTGGCCAATTTCACACAAATTTCAAATTATGCCAATTTCAAAATAGGGTCCATAATAAACAAGGCAGACATTCCTGACACTAAAATAACATTTTCTCTGTTCATTAGTCACGTCTCCAGGCCCCTCTTACATTACATTTGCTATCCATTTTGAATTTTTATTCTCTCAAAAATAGAAGATTTACTGTTATGTATACAACTGCATCATTGTAAAAATGGTATAAATAATATCAGCGCACTTGTGCAAGAATATTAGACTCTCCAGTTGATGTGTATTGGATGCATGGTGTGATTTGTTTACTCTTAAACATCGGCCAAAATCGAACATTTTCGCTACTTTGCGCACAGTTTCAAGGTACTTGTCATCGTGAAACCAGTCAAAATTATCTCTATTTCTGTAACATATCATCTATTCTATAAAATGAGACTAAGAAAACGAGAATACAAGCATAAATACCATTCGAAAATAGACTGCAAAGTCGCTGTTTTAAACCAAAAACACGGTCAGAGTTTTTTTTTCCTCATTATGCACTGTGTGGTGCAGGAATTTTTTTATACTGCGCACACTGACCGCACAGACCCATTCTATCACATCTAGGCCTAACAGCCTGTTTCTGCCTGATTTGAGGGCGCTAGAATTTAGGCGTACTAGTACGTCAATAACCCTAGGGCGTAAGCCATACTAGTACGACCAAAACCCCGAAAGGGTTAATATTGGCCTTCATAATTTCGTTTGTTTATTGCTGTTAGATTTTTCTTTTATCTTTTAGCATCTTACATTTTTGTTTACAATGAAGAGAATTTATATTGGTATGATGAAACTCCATTGTGCAGTATTTTAGTAATTAACTTTCCAAAATAATTCAGTGAAATATATTTTTTCTCAGCCACCAGCGAAACCCTTGGGAATTTCATCAATAAGCAGCCGGAGGTGTTGGGTTCTCTTCTTATTGATAAGTTTGGTGAACAGCTTCCATTCTTGTTCAAGGTGCTAAGTGTTGACCAGGCACTCTCCATTCAAGCTCATCCCAACAAGGTCAGTAAGACATAAAAATTGCTTTCATATTAGTATTAAAATTTGTGATTAGTTGGATGGAATCTCAACTGTATAGATACAGAGTATTATGACATGGTTTAGTGATAGTGTACTCATAAAAGTGTTCTCCGAGCTACAACCATCATTTGGACATCCATTTTTTAATCATAGAGACATGCTGAACAACTTCATAAAGAGCGTCCAGACGTATACAAGGATCCCAATCACAAACCTGAAATGACCATCGCACTGACTCCTTTCCAAGCTCTATGTGGCTTCAGGCCTGCACAGCAAATTAAAAAGCATTTAAAAGGTTTTTAATACGTATATTACTTTAATGTAATCCTTGAATACATTATGTAATATTTCTAACTGCTCTCAGAGTGGTGTGTTTAACAGCAGAGTACTGAAAGTTACTGTATGTATGTATGTTCAGTATGTATATACAGTGGACCCCTGAGTTTGTAGTCATCGGAGTTTGTAAAATTCGGAGTTAGTAACATTTTTTCGTAAAAATATTGGTTCGGTGATCGTAGATCCGCTCGGAGATAGTAATTCATCCCGGACATGTACGCGTGGTCCGCACGGCCCAACACTCCGTTCAGAGTGTGCCATTGTTTACCAGCGAGTGATGGTCACCCACGCATTCATACCATACATTTTGTCATTATTCCATTGTTTTTAGTGCTTGCAACTGCTAAATAAGCCACCAAGGACCCAAAGAAAGCTCCTAGTGCCAGCCCTGTGGTAAAGAAGGTCAGAAACACGGTAGAACTGAAAAAAGAGATAATTGCAAAATATGAAAGTGGAGTACGTGTTGCTGAGCTGGCCAGGCTGTATGGGAAAGCCTATACAACCATCGCTTCCATCGTGGTCAAGAGAAATGAAATCAAGGAAGCTGTTGTTGTGAAAGGTGCAAGTATGGTCACAAAACAGAGATCGCAAGTACTGGAAGATGTGGAGACTTTGTTGTTGGTGTGGATCAGCGAGAAAGAATTAGCAGGAGATAGTGTTACGCAGGCAATAATATCTGAAAAAGCAAGGCAGTTGCATGATGATCTCATCAAGAAAATGCCTGCAACGAGTGCTGAAGTGAGCGAATTTAAAGCCAGCAAAGGCTGGTTTGACATATTTAAGAAGCGTAGTGTGATAAGGCATGGTGAGGCTGCCAGTTCTCACAAATGTACGGCTGAAAAGTATGTGCAGGAATTTAAAGACTATGTAGAGGCTGAAGGATTCATCCCCCAACAAGTGTTCAATTGTGACGAAACAGGCCTGTTTTGGAAGAAAATGCCAAACAGGACCTACATTACACAGGAGGAAAAGGCTCTGCCAGGACACAAGCCTATGAAAGACAGGCTAACTCTTATGTTGTGTAGTAATGCTAGTGGGGATTTCAAAGTGAAGCCTTTACTCGTGTATCACTCTGAAAATCCCAGAGTGTTCAAGAAGTACAGTATTGCCAAGGCTAATATGTGTGTGATGTGGAAGGCTAACACTAAGGCATGGGTCACGAGGGAAATTTTCCTTGATTGGTTCAATGAAGTGTTTGGCCCCAGTGTGAAGAAATACCTCCTGGAAAATAAATTGAACCTCAAGTGCCTCCTGGTAATGGACAATGCTCCTTCTCATCCTTGAGACTTGGAAGAGCAAATTGGAGAGGATTTTAAGTTCATCACAGTGAAGTTCTTGCCCCCTAATACCACTCCTCTCCTCCAGCCCATGGAGCAGCAGGTCATTTCAAACTTCAAAAAACTGTACACCAAAGCAAGGGATTTTGAAGGTTTTGGGGCTGAGCCTCAGGACCCTGAGCCTGTTGTGGAAAAAATTGTGGCACTGGGGAAGTCCATGGGGTTGGAGGTTACTAGCGAGGATGTGGAAGAGTTGGTGGAGGACCACAATGAAGAGCTTCATCTGCAACACCAACAGACCACAGCTCGGGAAATTGCTTCAGAGGAGGAGGAAGAGAGATGGAAGACATTGCCTTCTTCAATGATTAAGGAGATTTGTACCAAGTGGACTGATGTACAAAGATTTATGGATCATTTTCACCCTAACAAAGCTGTTGCAGGCCGTGCTGGCAACATGTACAATGACAATGTGGTGTCCCATTTCAGGGAAGTTTTAAAGAAACGCTAGACACAGAGCTCCCTGGACAGATATTTTGTGAGACAGGGGTCCAGTGACTCTCAAGCTGGTCCTAGTGGCATTAAAAAACAAAGAAGGGAAGTAACCCCGGCAAAGGACTTGGTACCTGAGGTCTTTATGGAAGGGGATTCTCCTTCCAAACAATGAAAAAACTTCCATTTTCTCCCCTCCTCCTGTCTTCCACACATCATCAACTCTTCAATGAAGGTAAGGGACATGTTATTGTACTTTTATTCTTAATATCTCATTGTTTTCTGTGTATTTAATGTAGAAAAAACATTTATTTTTATACTTTTTGGTGTCTGGAACGGATTAATTGAATTTCCATTATTTCTTATGAGGAAAATAGATTCGGAGTTAGTAATATTCGGTGTTAGTAACGCCCTCTGGAACGGATTAATTACGAACTCCGGGGGTCCACTGTATATACAGTGGTACCTCGGTTAATGATATTTTTTCATTCCAGAATGCTGTTCAAGTGCCATTACCAGACGAATTTATCCCCATAAGGAATAATGTAAAATAGACTAGTCCTTTTAGACCCCCAAAAATACACTTACAAAAGCATTTAAAAAAATAAACTTACATAAAAGGGCGAGTTTGGGGACCATCGTTAACCGAGGTACCACTGTATATATATGGGGTGGTAGGGGAAGTGGAATATTGAAATGGCTTCAGGAAGAAATCCAAATATTCTTCCTTGAAGCCTTTTTATCCACTTCTATATACAGTGGACCCTCGTTTTTCGTAATTAATCTGTTCCAGAGAGTGTGACTGAAGGCAAAATTTATGATTTGCGAAACCATTTTCCCCATAAGAAATAATGTAAATCCAATTAATCCGTTCCAGACATCCAAAAGTATTAAAAAAATTTTTTTTTACTGAAATTTAGATTTACATACACAGAAAATAATGAGACATGAAGAATAAAACAATAATAACATGACACTTACCTTTATTGAAGAGTTATTGGTGAATGGAAGACAGGAGGAGGGGAGAGGATGGAGAAATTACAGTTTGGAAGGGGAATCCCCTTCCATAAACACTTCAGGTACCGAGTCCTTTTACGGGGTTACTTCCCTTCTTTGTTTTTTAATGCCACTAGGACCAGCTTGAGAGTCACTGCACACCTGTGGCACTAAATATCTGTCCAGAGAGCTCTGTTTCTGGCGTCTCTTTAAAATTTCCCTAAAATGGGACACGAGATTGTTATTGAACATGTCGCAGATATGGCCTGTAACAGCTTTGTTAGGGTGATGTTCCTCCATAAATGTTTGCAACCTACTCCACATTGCATAAATGTCCTTAATCTTTGAAGAAGGCACCTTCTTCCCTCTCTTCCTCCTCCTCTGAAGCAATTTTCTGAGCTGTGGTCTGTTGCTGTTCCAGATGAAACTCTTTCAGCTCTTCAGTGGTTAGCTCTTCATTGTGGTCCTCCACCAACTCTTCCACATCCTCGCTAGTAACCTCCAACCCCATGGAATTCCCCAATGCCACACTACATTCCACAACTGGCATAGGGTCCTCAGGGTCAGCCCCAAACCCTTCTTGGACACAATCTGGCCACATTTTTTTCCAAACAGAGTTCTAAGTCCTGGAAGTCACTCCCTCCCAAGCCTTAGGTTTATGCAATGGAGGATATTGAAGTGATTCCTCCAGAACTCTCTTAAGGTCAATTCAGTATCCGAGGTCACTTCAAAGCACCTTTGAAACATTGCTTTTGTGTAGAGTTTTTTGAAGTTAGAAATGACCTGCTGGTCCATGGGCTGGATGAGAGGAGTGGTGTTAGGAGACAAGAACTTCACTGTTATAAAACTGAAGTCCCTAAACAATTGGTCTTCCAAGTCTGGAGGATGAGCAGGAGCATTGTCCAGTACCATGAGACACTTTAGTGGCAATTTATTTTCCAGGAGGTATTTTTTCACACTAGGGGCCAAACACTTCATGGACCCAGTTAATGAAAATTTGCCTCGTGACCCATGCCTTATCATTAGCTTTCCACATCACATACAATTTACTCTTGACGACATTGTTTTTCTTGAACACTCGGTGATTTTCAGAGTGATACACCAGTAAAGGCTTCACTTTGAAATCCCCACTAGCATTACCACAGAACAAAAGAGTTAGCCTATCCTTCATAGGCTTTTGTCCTGGCAGTGCCTTTTCCTCCTGCGTGATGTAGGTCCTCTTCGGCATTTTCTTCCAAAAGAGGTCTGTTTCGTCACAATTGAACACTTGTTGGGGGATGAATCCTTCAGCCTCTGCATACTCCTTGAATTCATCAACGAATTCTTCGGCCGCACGTTTCTGAACTTGCAGCCTCACCATGCATTACAAAACTGTGTATTCCACTACACTTCTTGAATTTGTTGAACTAGCCTTTGCTGGCCTTAAATTCACTAACAGCAGCACTTGTTCCAGGCATTTTTTTTATGAGATCCGCATGCAACTGCCTTGCTTTTTCACAAATGATCGACTCCACAATACTATCTCCCGCTAACTGTTTTTCGTTGATCCATACCAACAACAACTTCTCCACATCTTCAATTGTTTGTCATCTCTGTTTCGTTAGCATATTTACCCCTTTCGCAACTTTAGCTTCCTTGATTTCTACTTTCTTTGCCAGGATGGAACAGATTGTTGATTTCGACTTTCCATACATCCTGGCAAGCTCGGCTAAACGTACGCCACTTTCGTATTTTTCTACAATCTCTTTCTTGAATTCTATCGTGTTTCTCACCTTCTTTACCAAAGGGCTGGCACTAGGAACTTTCTTTGGGCCCATGGTGGCTTATTGGCAGTCACACTCAATAATTAAGCACAAAAAACAATGGAACGCGCGAAGTAGTGCTCACTCGACCAGTTACAGAGCCAGACTGAGACACATACGCATGAGTAGTGGCGTTCCGGGTAGATGGACGCATCTGATATATGCGATTTCCGGGTGGAGGTACGAAATCCGGACCAAAATTTCACACAAAAAAAAGTGTTTTAAATCCGAAACGTGCAATATTCAGTGCATACGAAGTCCGGGGTTCCACTGTGTGTATATATATAGTAGTATACATATATATATATATGTATATATATATATATATATACAGTATATATATATATATATATATATATCCATACTCTACATGCAGTAGATTTATGTAATAGAAAATATGCTACAGATTTGACTAATGGAAAATACATAAATACTGCAAGTTCTTGTTTACCTGTTTATCAATGTTAAATTATCTTTGTAATTTATCATTCAATTACAGAGCTTCCTGAGCTCCGGAAAGTAGTAGGAGAAGATGAAGCAGACAGTTTCATTGAGAATCCAACAGAAGATAATCTTAAAGCTTGTTTTTCTGCAATGATGAATTCACCCAAGGATGTTATTGCTTCTGCTCTTAGTGATCAATTGCAACAGTTCTCTGAAATGGGTATGTTAATGGTATTTAGTTACTTAACATGAATTTGAAGAAATAGTATAGAAAAATGTTTTTGATTACCAGTTGTATGAGATTTTAATGGAAGGCTATAAAGAATATTATCCAGTTACATTAATCTTGTCATATCATGGTATTTATTTTCCAATGATGTTCTGAGAGAGAACTTAACCTTCATGAAATATATTCTGTTGATGTTGGAAGGTAATCCATATGAACTAACTCAAATATGTATATTATACTTATCTGTTTTATTTTGTCAACAGAGTCCTCAGAGAAAGGTGATTTATTATGTAACCTCTTCACAACACTTCTTGAAAAGTATCCAGGTGATGTTGGCTGTTTCTCCATATATTTGCTGAACTATCTTACTCTGCAGCCTGGTGATGCTATGTTTCTTGGTCCTAACATTATCCATGCATACCTGCTTGGAGGTGAGTGCCTTTAGTCATATTCATTAGACTTTTGGTCATTCATTATTCAGTATTTTCTATTGTGATTTTTTTTATCTGCTAAGTACCAGATCAATCAGGCTGTGATGGCCATGTGGATAAGGGGGCTGACCAAAGTAACAACAGCTTGATTGAACAGGCAGTCAACAGAAATGCTTGGACTTGGGCTGGGCTGCAAGGGTAGGAAAAATGCTTATAACTTGTCACTGGTATACCACACAGGTACACAAGGGTATTTTAGCTAATTTATAAGTAGCATATTGTAAAATATAAAGTAGATTTTCAATTAAGTCTGATCTCTGTACGTTTTTGCTATGTGATGGCTGAAAAATTGCCGTTTTTTTTTTTTATCATCACTTCGTTATGTTCACTTATGATTGTGTAAATTTATGGGAAAAATATGGAATGCTGCAGGAGTTTTCCTCTCTATCTCACATTCAGCCTATGGGTCAGGCCACTGTCTTTCCAGGAAGGCCTAGTCATATTTAATGTACACAACCTCCTAAGCATTAGTTCTCCATGCTTATGTGTTGCATGCCATACTCAGCTCTGTATTAGTGAAGCAGCTTTTTATATAATTTTTTTTTTTTTTTCAACGACCCGGCTATATCCCACCGAGGCAGTATGGCATAAAAAGAAAAAATTTTGTTTTTCTTTTTAAATTTAGTAAATTATTTAGTAGAAGGGGTTGGTAGCCCCTTGCTCCTGGCATTTTAATTGCCTCTTATGACACGCATGGCTTACAGAGGAAGAATTCTGTTCCACTTTCCCATGGAGATAAGAGGAAATAAAAAAGAACAAGAACTAGTAAGAAAATAGAAGAAAACCCAGAGGGGTGTGTATATACAGTGGACCCCCGAGTAACGAACACCCCGGAAATCGTACAATTATGTAAGCATAATATTGTAAGTCCTTGTGGAAGTGTATTTTTGGGGGTCTGAAATAGACTAACCTACGTGACATTATTCCTTAAGAGAGTAAATTTGTTCGATAATGGCACTTGAGCAGGCTTCTGGAATGAAGTTTTTTCGTTACTCGGGGGTCCACTGTATATGTGTTATGATAAGGGCCTAATCTCTAGAGATGGTTTCAAAATGTCCAAGGATGAGAGAAACGAGAGTCTTCTAGGGTATGCTTACCGTACCAGGTGAGAGAACTAAGAGCCCTAGGGTATGCTCACCTACCAGGGAGAGAGAACTCAGAGCCTTCGTATGGTAGCACCGACCAGGAGTGAGAGCGAACTGACCTGAGTAGAACGCCTAGATTTGACCTCTACTCGGTATAGGGGGAGGAACAAACGAGTCGCTCAGTACTTCACACCTTCACTCTTTAAGTCCCCTAGTTTCCTAAATATATTCACAAACAATACCCAGTCATAGAGTCATATAATATAGAGGCATTTAATATTATAAACTAGAGGAAGCTTTAATTTAGTTATTACATGTATTAAAGAAACCTTGAGTATAATATTAAGTGAAAAACCTCATTTTTAACATTAAGCCATGACAGGGAGTAACAATATGCTTGTACATGCATGTGTAGTGTGACCTTACCTTACCTTTGATATACCTTTGAAGAGTTTCGAGAGTTTCTCTACTCTGAGCCCGGCCATGGGCCAGGCTCGTCTGGTGCTTGCCTGGTCAACCAGGCTGTTGCTGCTGGAGGCCCGCTGCCCCACATATCCATCACAGCCTGGATGATTTGGCACCTGGTGAAGATACTTGTCCAGTTTCCTCTTGAAGGCTTCTATGCTTGTTCCAGCCGTGTTTTGGATATCTTCTGGTAAGATGTTGAATAGTCTGGGACCCCGGATGTTGATACAATGCTCCCTTATTGTCCCCACCGCACCCCTGCTCCTCACTGGGTTTATTTTACACTTCCTCCCATATCTCTCACTCCAGTATGTTGTTATGGCAGTGTGCAGATTTGGGACTAGGCCCTCGAGTACTTTCCAGGTACAGTGGAACCCCGAGTTTCGAACTTAATCCGTTCCAGGAGTTAGTTCTAAACTTGAAACGTTCGAAATTCAAAACAATATTTTCCATAAGAAATAATGTAAATCCAATTAATTTGTTCCTGCTGTCAGGAGGCATGACAAAATAGTACTTCACTATGACTCTATTATCAACTCGACAGCTTATTTATCTATCACTATTCATCTAATATGACTTAATAAACAATATAAATAACATAAAAACCTGATATACACTCTAGAATGAATAAAATATGTATGTCATTACAAATGTGGTGGCGGGGGAGGGCGGTGGTGGCGGGCATTCTTGCTCCAGCTATGAAAACATCTTCCCATTCTTTCCTCCTTCAGACGTGTTAGTATAAGAGAAAACGGAGTTTGTAATGCTAACTGCATTAGATCACTTCTTTCATAAGAAACGCATAATGTACAAATGAACAGGTGTACGTACACCATTTACATACCTTGCAGAAGATAGGCAGAGCGGCTTATGCTGTCAGGAGTTTATTTCGTTTCGTCCTTTTTCTATCGCTTAATCTCTACACTCTTAATGCTACACTTTGTCATTGAACTTTGCTTTAAACTCCACAATTTGCGCCTGTGCTGGCGTGCAGGAACACGTTAAAATCACTAAGAGTGTGTTATTAGTCTTGAAGATGCCATATTAATAATCACTCTGAGGCGTATAAAACGTTAATACATATAGACATTTTGCTTAATCCATTTATGATATTTTTTTCAAAATTATATAATAAACACGCTACGTAACATATAAACATATAAATTAACATAAATATGAGATGTTTTTCCAGTCGACTTCACAGAGTGAACAGAATTCATTCGTGTCCAGGCTGGTAACAGCAGCAGCAGCAACAACTGGTTTGTTTACAAAACTTGCGAACCTTCTACTCTGTCGTTCTCTCTCGTTTATTCATTTAATCTTGTTTACTCACCTCTCACTCTACATTAAGACTGCCTCTACTACCACTGCCTCTTACTACCACTGCCTCTACTACCACTGCCTCTACTACCACTGCCACTACTACCACTGCCACTACTACCACTGCCTCTTACTACCACTGCCTCTTACTACCACTGCCTCTTACTACCACTGGCTCTTACTACCACTGCCTCTTACTACCACTGCCTCTACTACCACTGCCTCTTACTACCACTGCCTCTTACTACCACTGCCTCTACTACCACTGCCTCTACTACCACTGCCTCTACTACCACTCCCTCTTACTACCACTGCCCCTTACTACCACTGCCCCTTACTACCACTGCCTCTTACTACCACTGCCTCTTACTGCCACTGCCTCTTACTACCACTGCCTCTTACTACCACTGCCTCTACTACCACTGCCTCTACTACCACTCCCTCTACTACCACTGCCTCTTTCTACCACTGCCTCATACTACCACTGCCTCTTACTACCACTGCCTCATACTACCACTGCCTCTTACTACCACTGCCTCTACTACCACTGCCTCTTACTACCACTGCCTCTTACTACCACTGCCTCTTACTACCACTGCCTCTACTACCACTGCCTCTACTACCACTGCCTCTACTACCACTGCCTCTACTACCACTGCCTCTACTATCACTGCGTCTTACTACCACTGCGTCTTACTACCACTGCCTCTTACTACCACTACCTCTTATTACCACTGCCTCTACTACCACTGCCTCTACTACCACTGTCTCTACCACTGCCTCAACTAATGAACAAGCTCCAAACAATTAATTAATTGTGAAATGTTTGGATGAGCATACAGGGTAATGTTCACTGGAGGATAAACAAAACTAGACTGACTCACGATGCCTGCGTGGTCAGGCACCGGGCGGACAGGTCTGGTACACACGCGGTTCGAAACACGGGGCACGTTCGATACTCGGGACAAAATTTGTTCGAAAAAAGCGTTCGAAACTCGAATCGTTCGATAGTTGAGGTGTTCGAAACTCGGGGTTCCACTGTATGTATTATCATGTATCTCTCTCTCCTCCGCTCCAATGAGTACATGTTCAAGACTTGAAGGCGTTCCCAATAATTTAGATGTTTCACTGGCTCAATGTGAGCCGTAAACGATCTCTGTAGCAAGTAGCAAGACGTACCTGAAATCTTGCATGTTTATGAGACAGAAAAAGGCACCAGCAATCCCACCATCATGTAAAAACAACTACAGGCTTCCATTTTACACTCACTTGGCAGGATGGTAGTACCTCCCTGGGTGGTTACTGTCTACCAACCTA
Organism: Cherax destructor; assembly: GCA_009830355.1. Lineage (NCBI taxonomy): Eukaryota > Metazoa > Arthropoda > Malacostraca > Decapoda > Parastacidae > Cherax > Cherax destructor. The sequence goes on from WNWK01002983.1 coordinate 150,775, forward strand.
CTACCTAGGTAAGAGGAAACAAACAAGAACTAGTAATAAAAGAGTAGAAAACCCTGAGGGGGTGTATATATAGTGTATATGCTTGTACATATGTGTAGTATGACCTAAGTACATATAAGTTGAAGTAGCAAGATGTACCTGAAATCTTGCATGTTTATGAGACACCAGCAATCCTACCAATATGTAAAACAATTACAGGCTTCCATTTTACACTCGCTTGGCAAGACGGTAGTACCTCTCTGGGCGGTTGCTGTCTACCAACCTACTACCTAGGATGTAAGAGTAAGGTGATGAGAGTATCAAACAATTTGGATAAAGAAAAATCGGATATCACATTGGAGGGAGGGAGTATGGAAGAAGTGAATGTTTTCAGATATTTGGGAGTTGATTTGTCAGTGGATTGGTTTATGAAGGATGAAGTAAACCATAGAATTGATGAAGGAAAAAAGGTGAATGTTGCATTGAGGTATCTGTGGAGACAAAGAACGTTATCCATGGAGGCAAAGAAGGGAATGTACGAGAGTATAGTGGTACCAACACTTTTATATGGGTGTGAAGCATGGGTTGTAAATGCTGCAATGAGGAGGCGACTGGAGGCAGTGGAGATGTCGTGTCTAAGGGCAGTGTGTGGTGTAAATATTATGCAGAGAATTCGTAGTGTGGACATTAGGAGGAGGTGTGGAGTTACTAAAAGTTTTAGTCAGAGGGCTGAAGAGGAGCTGTTGAGGTGGTTTGGTCATTTAGAGAGAATGGAACAAAGTAGAATGACTTGGAGAGCGTATAAATCTATTGGGGAAGGAAGGCGTGGTAGGGGTCATCCCCGAAAAGGTAAAGGGGGTAAAGGAAGTTTTGTGGGCGAGGGGCTTAGACTTCCAGCAAGCATGCATGAGCATGTTAGATAGGAGTAAATGGAGACAAATGGTTTTTGGGACCTGATGAGCTGTTGGAGTGTGAGCAGGATAATATTTTGTGAAGGGATTCAGGAAAACCAGTTAGCTGGACTTGAGTCCTGGAAATGGGAAGTACAATACCTGCTTTAAAGGAGGGGTTTAGGATATGGGCAGTTTGGAGGGATGTCTAGACTGTTGTATCTGAGTGCTTCTGCAAAGACAGTGATTATGTATGAGTGATGATGAAAGTATTTTCTTTCTTTTTGGGTCACCCTGCCTTGGTGGGAAACAGCGAACGTACTAAAAAAAAATGTATATACGGTGGACCCTCGGTTAGAGGCCGTAATCCGTTCCAGGAGCTAGGCCTTTAACCGAAATGGCCTTTAACCGAAATAATATTCCCCATAAGAATTAATATAAATACAATTAATCCGTTCTAGACAAAAATATTCACAAAAAAATATTTTTTTTAACAATTAAATCAGTATTACATACCTTTATTGAAGACTAATGCTGGCTTCTGGAAGATAGGGAGGAGTTAGTTTTTGGAAGGGGAATCCCCCTCCAAAAGGACTTCAGGTAACAAGTCCCTCTCTGGGATTCTTCCCTTCTTTGTCTTTTAATGCCACTAGGACCAGCTTGAGAGTCACTGGACCCCTGCCTCGAAAAATAACTGTCCAGAGTCCTCTGTTTCTGGCATCTCTTTAACATTTTCCTGAAGTGGAACAAGGTTTTGTCACTAAACATGTTGCAGATATGGCTTGTTTCAGCTTGGTCAGGATGGTGTTTTTCAACAAATGTCTGGACATCATTCTACTTGGAACAAATTTCCTTAATCACTGAAGAAGGCACCTCCTTCTCTTCCTTTTCCTCCTCCTCCTTTTCTGAAGCAATAGCCTCAACTCTTCAGCGGTTAGCTCTACCCTGTGGTCTTGCACCAACTCTTCCACATCCTCACCACTCACCTCCAACCCCAGGCTGTTCCCCAATGCCACAATATCTTCCACAACAGGCACGGGGTCATCAGGGTCAGCCTCAAATCCTTCAAAATCCCTCTGTTGGACACAACCTGGCCACAGTGGTCTCCAAGCAGAGTTCAAAGTCCTGGAAGTCACTCCCTCCCAAGCCTTACCTATAAGGCCTATGCAGTTGTAGATATTGAAGGGATTCTTCCAGAATTCTCTAAGGGTCAATTCAGTGTCTGAGGTCACTTCAAAGCACTTCTGAAATGCTGCTTTGGTGTACAGTTTCTTGAAGTTAGAAATGACTTGCTGGTCCATGGGCTGGAGAAGAGGAGTGGTGTTAGGAGGCAAGAACTTCACTTTTATATATTTGAAGTCCCTAGACATTTGGTCTTCCAAGTCTGGAGGATGTGCAGGAGCATTGTCCAGTACCAGGAGGCACTTGAGTCCCAAATTGTTTTCCTGAAGGTATTTTTTCACACTTGGGCCAAACACATCATCAACCCAATCTTTGAAAATTGTCCTTGTGACCCATGCATTATGATTTGCTTTCCACATCACACACAATCTTTTCTTGTGGACATTGTGTTTCTTGAACACTCTGGGAGTTTCAGAGTGATACACGAGTAAAGGCTTCACTTTGAAATTTCCACTTGCATTGCTACACAACATGAGAGTTAGCCTGTCTTTCATAGGCTTGTGTCCTGGCAGTGTCTTTTCCTCCTGCGTGATGTAGGTCCTGTTGGGCATTTTCTTCCAAAACAGGCCTGTTTCGTCACAGTTAAACACTTGTTGGGGTTTCAGATTTTCACTCTTTATGTAGTCCTGAAATTCCTGCACAAACTTTTCAGCAGAATGTTTATCTGAACTTGCAGCCTCATCATGCCTTACAACACTGTGTATGCCACTACACTTCTTAAATCTCTCAAACCAGCTTTTGCTGGCCCTAAATTCACTACCAGCAGCACTTGTTCCAGGAGTTTTCTTAACAAGATCCTCATGCAACTGCCTTGCCTTCCCTCAAATAATTGGCTCCACAACACTGTCTCCCACTAATTTTTTTTCCTTAATCCACAATAACAATAACTTCTCCATATCTTCCATTATTGGTGACTTTTGTTTCGTAAGCACATTTACTCCTTTGGCAACATTAGCGTCCTTGATTTGTTCTTTCTTTGCCAGGATGGATGTAATAGTTGATTTGTTTTTCCCGTACATCCTGGCAAGTTCCAGCATCCGCATACCACTCTCATATTTTTCAATCACTTCTCTCTTAAATTCCATCATGTTTCTCACTTTCTTTACCACAGGAACTTTACTAGGAACTTTCTTGGGAGCCAGGGTTACTTATTTCGCAGTTGCACTGAAAAAACCCACTAAAAAACAATGGAAAATAAGTGAAATGTTTGGATGAATGAGCAGAAACTTTTTCACGCGCTGAGAGACACAGGCAAACTGACGTGCAAAGCGGCTTTGCCAGCGTGTTGACGCATCCCATACGGCCGATAAGCGAGAAAACGGCCGATAAGTGGAAGCCGAAGAACCGGCCTATAAGCGAGTTGGCCGATAACAGGAACGGGTGATAAGCAAGAGTCCACTGTACATTTAAAATTATACTAGAAATGTTATAAATAGTGCAAAGGTAACATTAAAACAGTATCAAAGATGATTGACACAAACCCACTACCATTATAGTATGCTCCTCCTTAGCGATGAATTCGTTTACCAACGAGGTCTTAGGAACGGAACTCTGTCGTTAAGTGAGGAGAGGCTGTATATATATTTTATAACATGTCGGCTGTCTCCCACCAAATCATATACAGTGGCACCTCAACATACGAGCAGCTCCCAACTCGAACAATTATATAAGTGTATTTTTGTAAGTGCTTTTGTAAGTGTATTTTTGGGGTCTGAAATGGATTACAGTGGACCCTCCATTTTTGTGTATTTCGGTGATTTCTTAACAATCCATTGTTTTTGGCTCTTGATTATTGTGTGTGACTGCTAAATAAGCCACCATGAGCTCAAAGAAAGCTCCTAGTGCCAGTCCTTTGGTAAAGAAAGTGAGGAACACCATAGAATTAAAGAAAGAAATCATAGCAAAGTATCAAAGTGGAGTCGATAAAGGCTATAGCACCAGCCAGCGATAAAGTGTAGTATTAACAGTGTAGCAAGTAAGTTAAGCGATTAAGCGATAGAAAAATGACGACACAAAACTTAACTCCTCCAATGTTGTTTGAGGAATACGTATAGGGGCATTGAGACCAGAGCCGCCCTCTGCCAACATCTCCTTCAAGGTAAGTGTAAATATTTCTTATTTATATAAGTGTGAATATTTCTTATTTATAAATTATGTACATTGTTTGTGTGAATAGTGGTGGTGGCCTGCTGCTGCCGCTGACCACCACAAGCAGTATATGTACGGCTTATGGTCAGTGGCCCTTAAACCCAACAACAATAACACTACCGCCAGTTCTCTCATACATAATGACATATTTTATTCATTCTAGAGTATATATCATGTTTCTATGATATTAATATTGTTTATTATGTCATATTAGATGAATTATGATAGAAAAATAAGCTGTAGAGCTAATATTAGTGTCACAGTGAAGCATTTTGTCCTGCCTCCCAACAATAAACTCTCCTCCTCTCCATCTTCCATACACCAACAAGAGTCGCCAATAAAGGTAAGTGTGATGTTAAATGTTCATTTATACATGTTATTAGTGCTTTATATTTATTTGTCATTCTTTTCTGTATGTAAATCTATATTTAATCTCTAAAAAATTATTTTTTTGTTAATACTCCTGGGTGTCTGAAACGGATTAATTGAATTTACATTATTTCTTATGGGGAAAATGGCTTCAGTTTTCGTTGATTTCAGTTTTAGTCGATCCCTCTGGAATAGATTAAACACGAAAACGGAGGGTCCACTGTAATCTAATTTACATTATTCCTCATGGGAACAAATTCGTTCGGTATCGGCACTCGAACAGCCATCTGGAATGAATTAAGCTTGTAACCCGAGGTACCACTGTATTGTGTTTGGATAGTAACCATGGCACCCAAGAACAATGCGGGTGATATTGGAAGTGACAAGATGTTTTGGCATGAAAGTTTTGGTGTTTTGAAGAAAATAAAAATCTTAGATAAGCTTAAAATTGGTGCACTCATGATGGAAATGGAAATGGTGCAAGCCTATGGTCTCAGTGAAGCATCATTTCATTTATTTAACAGGAATGAGGAGAAGATATGGGCTTGTGCAATGAGTAGCTCAGATTGTGTCCTGAAAAGAATAATGCATAGGTCACAATAGCTAAATAAGACAGAAAACTTATTGCTTAATTGGATTGAACAAAAAATTAAGAAAAGTGAGCAAGAATGCTTGTTTAGAACATGGTACCATAGGTTCAAATTGCACAGTTGGTTGCATGATATTAAATTTTCTGGGAAAGTGCTTCTGCTGGCAACATGGCTACAGGGAATTTCCCTGCTGCATTGAAAGTAAATATTCCTGATGGTGGCTATAAGCCACATCAAGTGTTTACTGCTGACGAACCAAATATTATTGGAAGAAGATGCCAGCAAGAGAAAAGAGCACCAGGATTCAACTCAACATATGACTTCTTCAGCTTGCAATTGTGCAGTAATGCATAAGGTGTATTTAAGTGTGAATAAGTGGTTATTTACCACTCCAAGACTCCTTGTGCTTTGACAGGTACAGATGAAACCACCTTGCCAGCTATCTGGGGTCAAACCAGCCAGCATGGATGAAAAACAAATTATTTATTGACTTGTTTTAGCATCACTTTATTCCAGAAGTCATATTTTATCTGCACAGCAAGAACCTTGCATTCAAGATAATTCCTGATAACAAAGAAATCAAACAAACAAACAACTTTATAAAGTGGAGTACTGTTCAGTATACAATTAGGGTCATTGACATGTATAAACTATACTTTATAGAAAGCCCTTTGTTATGCAAAGCATTTTGGACAGCTTTTAAACTAATACGTACCATATTTCACGGCTTATAAGACTTGTTTTAATTTCAATGGCTCAGCATTGGATGTAACTGGGAGAGATACAGCCCACCCCACACCCCAAACTTATAGCTCCCGTCATTGACCTTCAGTTTATAGGACGCAGGGTGGTTTTTGGATACATTTTGTGGAAAAAAAATATGCATCCAATAAACCGCAAAATACGGTAATTACGTACTAGACAATTAGAGAGATATGTACTACATGAGAATAAGAATACTTAGTTTATACTATGCAATAAGATCACAGTAAACAGGAACTGTAAAAATAATAGAACAGCTGATGGTTTATAAGGCCAAGATGACACTTTGCAGTCAACATCTGACACTTCACCCATTCCTTTATGATGATGCTTAAATTTTTCCAAATTTTATTAATTATATTCATATTAAAATCAAAACTATCTTTTATGAAGCTTAATTCAATTATATTTCTCTCAGCTGTAGACCTGCTTGATACAACTTTCTTTGCTTTTTGAAAATCAATTACATAGATGGTTAAACTCTCTCAAATGTATAAACAGAGCATTAGACTTGCCCAGTTCTAATGCTATACAGTGGTACCTCGAGTTACGATATTTTTTCGTTCGAGAATGCTGTTCAAGTGCCATTACCAAACGAATTTATCCCTATAAGGAATAATGTAAAATAGACTAGTCCTTTTACACCCCCAAAAATATACTTACAAAAGCATTTAAAAAAATAAACTTACATAAAAGGGCGATTTTGGGGACCATCGTAACTCGAGGTACCACTGTATTTATGTTGTTGTAATCTTAGCTAAAGGCTTTTCCCAGTTTGACTGTAATAAATTTTATTACATTTTTTACAAGGAATCTTGTAGACACAACCATCAGCATTTTTTCTGGAATTTTTACTCAGAAGTTTTTTAATGTATCAAGATTTTTAAATACAACTTTAATTTTAAAATTCTTAAGTAGAGAAGGTATATCAAGAAGGCTTTCATGGTAAGGGAGAACCAACATATTCTTGGATGAATATGATTGTCCTTTTTGAATTGTAAAAAGTATTTTTAGTAATTTTAAAGGATTTATCAATTAAAGAGTTTTGGGTATTTTAGATCATTACCTATTTCATAAATCTATGAACTCTGGGCTGTAAATACATAAAGTTCTCAAAAACATGGATGAGAATATAGAAATTTTACTGTCATGATGTGAGGAATAATAGTACACATAAGAACAGTTATTTGTTTGTTTTCTGTATATGTATTTTGATTTTAAAATCATGGCTTCCCTTATAAACTAAGACATCTAAAAAAGGCAATGAGTTATTTTGTTCAAACTCAACAGTAAATTTTATGGAATGAGCTAGACTGTTTCAACAAGGAAATGGTTTATATCTAGTATATTCTTAGGCATTAGACACAAAACATCATCAGCATATCTGTATCACTTAGCTCTGTTGGGAAGGATTTTGTTAAGCAGTCTTGTTTCAGAATATTTCATGTACAGATAATTTCCCCATGGACACACACCTTCACCCACACCATTCCAACCAGCAACCTCCACCCACACAACTTTCCCATGGCCATTCACCCACATTATTCCAACCAGCAGCCTCCACTCACACAACTTGGTCATATGTCTTCACCCACACAATTCCAACCAGCAACCTCCACCCACATGACTCCCCGACAGCACACGCCTACACCAACACCATTTCTCCACTACCTGAAGGCCACACCGTGTCCAGCCTCATACTCGGCCTTTTCCTCTAACACGCCGCACACATACCTAATTGCTTAGTCATCTCCCTCACCCTCATTACATTCTACACCACCAGCAATACACACCCACTATCACCCATCATTCAGTCACCACCCACACTGGTACACTGACACTCACACCTTTCATCCACACAACTACCCTAAAGCTTCATGCCTCTATATGCCTTTCCCCCCACCTTACCCATCCTTTCACTCACACCACTCCCCCACAGCTTCAAGCTCCACTCCTACACCTTGCCCATGCTTTCATTCACACCATCCCTTTCCCCATAGCTTCAAACCCCCACAACCCCCACACCCATACTTTACCCATGCTTTCATGGCCCACACACTTAGTCACCCAACACCCTCGTTGCCTCCCACACCAACAACCACACACTCACCCACCACTCACACCAAGACACTGACTCTGCCACCCATATGGTCGCCATTATACCACCTTGTTGCTTCCAGACTCCACTCCACACCTCTCCAATGCCCAGTATCCTCCACCTTGTAACACCAGCCTCCAGCTCCTGCCCCCACCCCTTCACTATTTGGTTTTCACCTCCCACAACAACAGTTCCTCAATTCCCACCCCTCATTCTTCCACACCAAACCTACTCACCCCAATCACTCTAACCCCTCCTTTATAACTCCCGTACAGATGCAACAAGTAGTTTCGTGAGTGTTTCACATGTAGGAGGCCTCGAGTTATCATTTGCTAGACATAATATACAAGATAGACAAATGTAATTGTGACAGTACATTACTCGAGAGATATTCAATAAATGTATCGCATCACAACAAATGCAGGAAGTGGCTGCCTGCTTCCTCCAGGCACATGAGAACCCTGCACTCCATATTTGCAAATGTTTCAATTAGCTGAGCATGGCTGATGTTGTCAATTGCAGTGGTGATGTTTTCTTTCAGTTGGTAGATTGTGCATTTTTTATTGGCATAGACCTTTTTCCTTAACATGCCCCATGAGAAGAAGTCTGGAGTACTGAAAACATTTTCTGCTCAATCATGTACATGTTTACCACACTGAGACTGGCAGTGAACTGAGCTTATCAGAGGGGAGGAACGCGACGTTGGAAATTTACGCCATACATCAGCTATGTTGGCTGCTATATGGTACCACGCAGGTGAGACGTGCTGGAGCGATGTTACATTTAAACATGTCTCTATCCATGATGGTACTCTCGTAGTTGTAACCGTCTTGTTTGTATATTATGCCTGTAGTAAACGATAACTTGAGTCTGTTTGCTAGCAGATATATGGTTGCATGATTTTTGATGCACATAACCACATCAACCTTACCTTTGATATACCTTTTGAAGAGTTTCGAGAGTTTCACTACTCTCGGAGCATGGCCATGGGCCAGGCTCGTCTTGTGCTTGCCTGGTCAACCAGGCTGTTGCTGCTGGAGGCTTGCTGCCCCACATATCCATAACCACAAATAGGTGAGTACAGCCTGGTTGATCTGGCACCTGGTGAAGATACTTGTCCAGTTTCCTCTTGAAGGCTTCTACACTTGTTCCAGCCATGTTTCTGATATCCTCTGATAAGATGTTGAATAGTCTGGGACCCCGAATGTTGATACATTGTTCCCTTATTATCCCCACCACACCCCTGCGCCTCACTGTGTTCATTTTACACTTCCTCCCATATCTCCCACTCCAGTATGTTGTTATGGCAGTGTGCAGATTTGGGACCAGGCCCTCGAGTACTTTCAGGTATCTCTCTCCCCTTCGTTCCAATGAGTACATGTTCAAGACTTGAAGGCGTTCCCAGTAATTTAGGTGCTTTACTGGCTCAGTGTGAGCCGTAAATGATATCTGTATTTGTTCCAGCTCTGATATTTCTCCTGCTTTGAATGGGGCCGTCAGTACTGAGCAATATTCTAAATGAGGGAGCACTAGCTATTTGAAGAGTGTCACCATCGGCATTATTTCCCTTGTTTTGAAAGTTCTCAGTAACCACCCCATCATCTTCCTAGCTGTCGTGATCTTTGTCTTGTTATGGTCTTTAAAAGAAAGGTCAGCTGGCATAATTATTCCCAGGTCTTTTACGTGTTTCTTTCGTTCTGTTTGGTGATCTTCTTGAGTTTTGTATATAGTGTACCTTTTGAGTTCTTCATTCTTTCCATACCTGAGCAGCTGAAACTTATCACCATTGAATGTCATGTTAGTCTCCACTGCCCACTGGAAAACCCTGCTTATGTCTTCCTGTAATTTTTCAGTGTCTTTTACCGTAGTAACTTTCATACTTATTTTAGTGTCATCTGCAAATGATACAAAAGTGTGACAGGTGTATTTATCTATATCTGCTATGAGGATGAGAAACAGCAGAGGTATCAGGGCAGTGCCTTGAGGCACTGAGATTTTTACCTCACTGATGCTGGATCTTGCTTTGCTTACTACTACTTTTTGTGTTGTGTGTGTTAGGAACCTGAAAATCTATCTGCCTACCTTCCCCGTAATGCCCATGGCCCTCATTTTGTGTGCTATCACTCCATGATCACATTTGTCAAACACCTTTGCAAAATCAGTGTAAATCACATCTGCGTTTTGATCGTCTTCCAACGCCTCTGTAATTCTGTCAATTACATTACAGCCTCTCCTCACTTAACGACGGGGTTTCGTTCCTAAGACCATGTCGGTAAACAAATTCGTCGCTAAGTGAGGAGCATACTATAATAGTAGTGGGTTTGTGTCAACTATCTTTGATAATGTTTTAATGTCACCTTTGTACCATTTATAACATTTTTGGTATACAGGTCTTCCTCAACATTCGCGAGGGTTAGGGGATCAAGAGCCTCGCGAATGTTGAAAAATTGCGAATGTTTGGTACCCCAATATATTGTAGGGAAATATAATACAATACTACTTCCTTAACCTATTGAACCATGAACAATTATAAAACACATGAAAACATCGTAAAATAATGTACTATATATATACATGTTATTTTGACATGAGCTGGCTGTGGAGGGAGGCCTGTAATAGTATAATTATACAATATGTACGTATTTTATAGTGTTGTGAAGTGTCATGGGGAATCAAGAGTTACTGACACACTACTGCTTCTCCCTCTGCTGTAGCTCCGCCCACTTTGTAATGATGCCAAATGTTGAATTAAATATGTATACTTGCAATTTTCAGTCACAACACACACAGTTTTCTACCGATATTTCACCAACAACATTCTCAATACTCCAACTTGATAACTTTATTTTAATTTGCATAACTCATATATTACAGGAAACAATAAAAAAGTAAAATACACATACAACGAGTTAAGCTTACAGAAAAATACATTAAATTCACCATCTAACATCGTTACGAAGTGGGAGGAGCTATTGGAGGGAGGAGAGGCGAGCAGTGTCTGGTGAGTCGTCATGGGTGGTGGAGGTTAGCCTTAGCGCTAATAAAATGTTGTGTAATTACACTAATATTAGTAATAAAGGTTATCTATCTATTACATTTATTCCAAATTGATATCAGAAACACGATAAATACCCTAGAACTGTAATAAAGACTCTGAAATGAATAATATATGCCATATTATATGAGTGGGGTAAGAGAAGAAGGCAGGCGCCACTCATAAAAGAGATGTTTACATCAGGGTAAACATGCCTAAATCACTCTTGTCATAAGAACAAATGCAAAAATAGCATTTATTATTTTTAGAATGATAATAATTTATAATAATTGATCTGGAGCACTTTAAATGTCATCAGTATTTGGTAGCTGACATTTAGAGCACTCCACAGCAATTATTAATTATTTCCCTACAATATACAGTGGACCCCCGGTTAACGGCCATAATTCGTTCCAGAAAGCTGTTTAAGTGCCGTTACCGAACGAATTTATTAACGTAAGGAATAATGTAAATTAGATTAGTCCTTTTGGACCCACAAACATACACTTACAAAAGCACTTACAAAAATACACTTACATAATTGTTAGTGTTTGGAGCAGGCCGTTAACCGGGGGTCCACTGTATATTATTATTATTTCCCTACAACATATTGTAGGGAAATAATAATAATAATAATAATTGCTGTGGAGTGCTCTAAATATCAGCTACCAAATACTGATGACATTTAAAGTGCTCCAGATCAATTATTATAAATTATTATTCTAAAAATAATATGAGTGGCGGCCTGCCTGCTCTCTTACCCCACTCATATAATATGGAATATATTATTCATTTCAGCGTCTTTATTACAGTTCTAGGGTATTTATCGTGTTTCTGATATCAACTTGGAATAAATGTAATAGATAGATAACCATTATTTAGTACATTCATTATTTACTTCCCTACAATATATTGTAGGGAAATACTGCTTCCTTAACCTATTGAACCATGAACAATCATAAAACACATGAAAACATAGTAAAATATTGTACTATACGTATAGTACTACATACATGTTATACTGTAGTTTAATAACAAATAATGAACAAACAAAACACTCAGTGAGTGAGTGGTGGGCGGGCTGGCTGCCGGGTCGGGGGGAGGTTAGTAGGGACGCTGGGGTGGCGGGAAACTTAAATATGATTTGGTGGCTGGGAATTTTGCGGCTGGGAATTTGGCGGCCGGAAATTCGCGAATGTGTGAAGCCCGCGAAAGTGGAAAACGTGAATGTTGAGGGAGACCTGTATTTTTAAATGTTTATACAGTAGTATACTGTATACAGCCTCTCCTCACTTAATGACGAAGATAGGGACCTAAGATCCTGTTGGTAAATGAATTCGTCGCTAAACGAGGAGCATACTATAATGGTAGTGGATTTGCATCAACCATCTTTGATATTGTTTTACTGTCACCTTTACAACATTTAGAACATTTCTGGTATATTTTTAAATGTTTATACAGCAGTGTACTGTATATTGTAATAAACAGAATTGAGGAAATCAACTCTAATATACATTATTTAGGTATAAATACTGGTCAGAGAGCCCATCGTAAGTCCGAGGAGTCGGTAAACGAGTACGTCGCTAAGTGAGGAGAGGCTGTATTGTAATAAACAGAATAGAGGAAATCAGCTCTAATATACAGTGAACCCCCGGTGTTCGACGGCGTCGGAGCTCGGCCAAATCGGTGTTCGACAAGTTTTTTTACAATATTTTTGACTCGGTATTAGGCGGCCACTCGGAGTTCGGCGAGTCGGCTATTCGTCCCGAACGCGTACGCGTGTGGCCGTGGCCAAGCTGAGCGCCCAGGCACTCAGTGTGTTATTGTTTACAAGCGAGCGACCACTACCCACGCACCACCCACGCATTCATACCATATATATTGTCATTATTCCAGTGTTTTTAGTGCTTGCAACTGCTAAATAAGCCACCATGGGCCCCAAGAAAGCTCCTAGTGCCAAGCCTGTGGTAAAGAATATGCAGGGAGTGAAGCATTCATGCAGGGAGTGTAGCAAGGATGCAGGGAGTGTAACATTCATGCAGGGAGTGTGGCAGGGATGCAGGGAGTGTAGCAGGGATGCAGGGAGTGTAGCAGGGATGCAGGGAGTGTAGCAAGGATGCAGGGAGTGTAACATTCATGCAGGGAGTGTAGCAAGGATGCAGGGAGTGTAGCAGGGATGCAGGGAGTGTAGCAAGGATGCAGGGAGTGTAGCAAGGATGCAGGGAGTGTAGCAAGGATGCAGGGAGTGTAGCAAGGATGCAGGGAGTGTAGCAAGGATGCAGGGAGTGTAGTAGGCATGCAGGGAGTGTAGTAGGCATGCAGGGAGTGTAGCATTCATGCAGGGAGTGTAGCATTCATGCAGGGAGTGTAACATTCAAAGAAAAAGGCCAGTAACCCCAGAAAAGAACTTGGTACCTGCAGTGTTAATGGAAGGATTCCCTTCCAAACACTAGCATACTACTCCACCTTCTCCCTCCCCCCGTCCTCCACACATCAACAACTCTTCAATAAATGTAAGTGACATGTTATTGTACTATTTATTTCTTATTTTTTTTATAAAATTGTGTTTATTTTAATGTCAAAAAGTCCTAAAAAATATTTTATTTTAATACTTTTGGATGGCTGGGACGGATTAATTTTATTTCCATTATTTCTTATGGGGAAAATAGAATCGGAGTTCGACCAAACCGGTGGTCGACGGGCCCTCTGTGACGGATTGCCGACGAGAACCGGGGGCTCACTGTACATTATTTAGGCATGCATACTGGTCAGAGATTCCGTCGTAAGTCTGAGGTATTGGTAAACGAGAACATCGCTAAGTGAGGAGAGGCTGTATTACAGTGGACCCCCGGTGTTCGTCCATTTTTCGTAACAGAATGCTGCTCAAGTGCCATTACCAACCGAATTTATTCCCTTAAGAAATAATGTAAAGTAGACTAGTCCTTTTAGACCCCCAAAACTACACTTATAAAAGCATTTAAAAAAATACACTTACATAAAAGGGAGTGTTTTGAGCAGGACGAACACCGGGGGTCCACTGTATTATCATTGTCTTTTACAATTTTGAGACCCATAAAAAATTTGCTTGGCACTTTTGGAGGGTGTAATTAATGTAACTATATTTTCCCATATGTTGTTCTGCTTGGTTTATGCAACTTTTGATTACACGCCATTTTCAGGAACTTAACTACAGTGGACCCCGGTGTTCGTGATGCTCCAAACTCGAACAATTATGTAAATGTATTTTTGTAAGTGCTTTTGTAAGTGTATACTTGGGGGTCTAATAGGACTAGTCTAATTTACATTATTCCTTATGGGAACAAATTCGTTTGGTAACGGCACTTGAACAGCATTCTGGAACGAATAAATCACGAACACCGGGGGTCCACTGTACCACGTTATCCGATGGTCTTCTGTATACAGTGGACCCCCGGTTTTCGTGATTTTTTCGTTCCAGAATGCTGTTCAAGTGCCATTACCAAACGAATTTATTCCCATAAGGAATAATATAAAGTAGACTAGTCCTTTTAGACCCCCAAAAATACACTTACAAAAGCATTTAAAAAAAATACACTTACATAAAAGGGCGAGTTTGGAGCAGGACGAACACTGGGGGTCCACTGTATTACTTTGGCTATAGGGTCAGATTGCATATTAATGCAATAACTGATTTAGAAAGTCTCAACATGTGTGTTTTTAAGATAGTAAAATATTTTTATTTTGTTAGTGAAAGAATTAAATAAATTTTAAATTAATATTTATTTTTACAGACTGCATTGAATGCATGGCCTGCTCAGATAATGTTGTGCGTGCTGGCTTGACCCCAAAGTATCAAGATGTGGAAACTTTAGTGTCCATGCTGGACTATGGAATGGTCTCAGCTGAATCTAAAAAGTTTGAAGGCTTTAAAATGGATGGTTACACAACTTTGTACAATCCTCCAGTACCCGACTTTGCTGTTGATATGATTGAGGTGGGTTCGAATTCTTTTTTGCTACAGCTTAAGTGTAGTGAAACCTCTTCTTCTTACAGCAATTCATTAATTGTCATATGTTGATATGTTTTATATGCAAAGTGAAGTCTTCACTTTGTTACATATGCCCATGGCATATGTAACAAAGAACAGCTACTGGCATTACAGTAATAGGTTTAAATCAGGATTATCAAATTTAAAAAAAAAATATATTAAAAATATTGATATTGTACTGTAATATGTTGCACTATGAGTTAATGCTGATGAAAACTTATGACTTAACATGTCTTATTACTGTACAATACTTTTAAGGAAAGTGAAATGATGAAAAGTGGCAGAGGGAGGGAAATACTGTAAAACTCCACCAGTGATGCTGCGTACCCTGTGGCCCTAACTAAATATGCTAAATTATATTTTTTCTTAACATGTTGACATTTTTATATATTTTTTTTATTAACACATTGGCCATTTCCCACCAAGGCAGGGTGGCCCAAAAAAGAAAATCTTTTATCATCATTCACTCCATCACTGTCTTGCCAGAGGCATGCTTACACTACAGTTATAAAACTGCAACATTAACAGGATGTACGAAAAGAGGGAGGGGAAAAGGAGTTTGAGGAAGTTGAGTTTAATGATACCATTAAGATGTGCTTGAGGTGATAGAAGGGTCATCAATACAGTCATACCTCGGTTAGCGATATTAATCCGTCAGAGAGGGCGTATCTGTAACCAAATTTATTGTTATCCGAATCAATTTTCCCCATAAGAAATAATGGAAATAAAATTAATCCGTTCCAGACTTCCAAAAGTAGTAAAATAAAATATTTTTTAGAACTTTTTGACATTAAATAATACACAATTTAATGAACATTAAAGAAATACATGTAAATATAGTACAATAACATGTCACTTACATTTATTGAAGAGTTGTTGATGTGTGGAGGACGGGAGGAGGGAAAAGGATGGAGTATAGTATGCTAGTGTTTGGAAGGGGAATCCCCTTCCATTAACACTGCAGGTGGCAAGTTCTTTTCTGGGGTTACGGGCCTTTTTCTTTTAATGCCACACTCCCTGCATGAATGCTACACTCCCTGCATGCCTGCTACACTCCCTGCATGAATGCTACACTTCCTGCATGAATGCTACATTCCCTGCATGCCTGCTACACTCCCTGCATGCCTGCTACACTCCCTGCATGCCTGCTACACTCCCTGCATGCCTGCTACACTCCCTGCATGCCTGCTACACTCCCTGCATGCCTGCTACACTCCCTGCATGCCTGCTACACTCCCTGCATGCCTGCTACACTCCCTGCATGAATGCTACACTCCCTGCATGAATGCTACACTCCCTGCATGAATGCTACACTCCTTGCATGAATGCTACACTCCCTGCATGAATGCTACACTCCCTGCATGAATGCTACACTCCCTGCATGAATGCTACACTCCCTGCATGAATGCTACACTCCCTGCATGAATGCTACACTCCCTGTATGAATGCTACACTCTTTATCACAGGGCTGGCACTAGGAGCTTTCTTTGGACCCATGGTAGCTTATTTAGCAGTTGCAAGCACTAAAAACAGTGGAATAATGACAATATACTGGTATGAATGCGTTGGTGGCGTGGGTGGTGGTCGCTCTCGCTTGTAAACAATAGCACACTGACGCTCCCTGGAGTGCCCGCACAGCTGGGCGCCACGCGGACGCATCCGGGATGAATATCGTCAATATTTTGACATAAAAATGTATCGCTAACCGATTTTATCGGTATCCGACGCCATCGCTAACCGAGGTATGACTGTATTGCTATTTATGGCCATTGCATATCAGTCATATGGGATATCTGCAATTTCACATTCTGCATCTTGCTGAAGTTGTAATCAGCCCTTGCCTCCATGAAGTACTGTGTTGAACCTTAGTCACCTAGCCAGAAATTATCACAAAGAATATTTTTGAAGGAGGTATGCCTTTGTTATCATTATTAACATTGTTATTAGTTGTTACAAATTTCTGTGGTTTTGATAAGAATAAACTCGAATACTATGTTCATGCTTTCTGCTGGTGACATAAAAAGTTTTCACTCACACACTTTCACTCACCTACCCATGATCCAGGTCAACCTTCACCATAATACTACAGAAATGTGCAAATACTTTGTGACTAAATAAGTGCCGTTTAGTAGAGGTTCCATTGTGGTGCATTTGATTTTTAAAAATCATTTAAGCTCTTCCAGGTCATTACCATTTCTGTCATTCTAATACATTAGTGGTGGCAGGATATCATAGTACACTTGTCTCTACTCTGCTCCAACACACTCACATAACCCTGTTGGATGTTCAGGCCTCTAGCACTTAAACCCTTTTTTTTTCTCTCCCTCCAGCCCTTCCTGGGACAACCCCCTGCCTCTCTTTCCTTTCACTCCAAAATATACATATGTACACTTTTATTTTGCTTCATCCTCTATGAATGCACAAACTACCTCAACATCCCTTCCTCGGCCCTCTGAATTATACTTAGGGCAACCCCATACCATCTTCTAAACTCCATGCTCTGAATTCTCTGCAGAATCTTTATGCCATACTACATCCTCAAATATGACATCTCTTCTGTCTCCAGCCTCCTCCTCTACAATGTTTAAACCCCATGCTTCACATCTATATGACAACATTGGTACTACTTTTCTCTAGTACGTTGCCCTTTTTGCCTCCATCAATAACGTTTTGTTGTCTTCATAGATGCCTCACTGCACCACCCACCTATTTCTCCTCATTTATTCTATGGTTCATCTTGTCTTTTATTGACCCATCTGCTGACAAGTCCTCTCCCAAATATTTGAACATATTTACTTCCTCCATGCTCTATCCCTCAATTATGGTATTTAATCTCTCATTGTCTTGATTTTTTGTTTCTCTCATTAACTTGCTTTTTCCTGTATTCACTTATAATTTCCTTCATTTACATCTTCTGCCAAATTACAATGCTAACCTTTGCAACTTCTCTCCAGAGTTTCAAAATATATCCAAAATATCTCAGAAAATCCATTAGGGATTAATAACAAATGCCTAACAAGTTTTTTTTTTTTTATAACACATCATCCATCTCCCACCGAAGCAGGGTGACCCAAAAAAGAAAGGAACACTTTCACCATCATTCAACACTTTTGCCATCATTCACACAATATCACTGTCTTTGCATAGGTGGCCAGACATGACAGTTTAGATGTCACTCTAAACAGCCAATATCCCAAACCCCTCTTTTAAAGTGCAGGCATTATACTTCCTACCTCCAGGACTCAAGTCCGGCTAACTGGTTTCCCTGAATCCCTTCACAAAATATTACCCTGCTTATGCTCCAGCAGCTTGTCAGGCCCACAAAATTTTTTTCCTCCATTCACTCCTATCTAACATGCTCACACATGCCTACTGTATGTCCAGGCCCCTCCATCTTTTCCTAGGATGACCCCTACCCCTCCTCCCCTCCACTACAGATTTATACACCCTCCAAGTCAACCTATTTTGCTCCATCCTCTATAAATGACCAAACTACTTCAATAAATTTATAACCCCTCTTCAGCCCTCTGAATCATACTTTTAGTAACTCCACACCTCTTAATTTCTACTCTACAAATTCTCTTCATAATATTTACACCACACATTGCCCTTAGACACATTCACAACCCTTAGACAGCATTCACAACCCTTTGACACATTCACAACCCATGCTTGACACTCATATAAGAGTGTTGGTACCACTGTACACTCGTACATTCCCTTCTTTGCCTCCATGGATAACGTTCTTTGTCTCCACAGATACCTCAATGCAACACTCGCCTTTTTTTCCTTCATCAGTTCTATGGTTAACCTCATCCTTCATAAACTGATCCACTGACAAATCTACTCCCAAATATCTGAACACATTCACTTCTTCCATACTCCCTCCCTACAATGTGATATCCAATTTTTCTTTACCTAACTCGTTTGAGACTCATCACCTTACTCTTATTTGTGTTCACTTTCAGCTTTCTTTCTTATACACCCTAACAAGTGTTCCTAAATAAATAAAGCACACCTTATTTAAGGTATGCTTATGTGAGGCTACACCACTTTAGGCTAACTTCATTACAATTTCCTAGAGAGTGACTTCGGGAGGGATGCTGGGGTGGATCACCACCTCTTTCCCCAATCCACATAAACATGGAGATATTAATTTTTTTTGTCACTCCTTACAATTAAGGAGTCTAAATATCAATCTAGTTAAAAAATTTATCCACTTGTATCCAGCTGGAGTTTTGAGTAACATAGTATATTTAGTACAGTACATTAATAGCTGAGATGAAGTTGCATCACAACAATAACAAACACTAAACTAGTACTAGGTAAGATGGTCCACCTCCTGGAAATTGGCAATGATAAAATTGTGTATCTTAAGTAAATGAATTTGTACTCCAGAGTATGGTATTTCTGTTTCTCCTAGGAGGAAGAGAGAAATGCTAACTAATATATGTAACACTCATATTGTGAAGAGCATTTGCTTTTTTTTACTTTTGTGAATTCCTTTCCAACACCCCTCTACTTCCAGTTCCTTTAATCTTGCCCTTCCTATGGCAGGTAAGGATCATGTAATGGTGAATGACTTTTCTTCTCTGGGTCACCTTGCCATGGTGAGAAGTGGCTGATGTGTAAAAAAAAAAAAAAGTGTGTAGGTGTAAATATGTATTTATAGGCAGAGGAATAGATTGATGCTCATGGTGTGCCATGATAATAATTCACTATATAATTTATTTGAGGTGTTCATCATTTGAAGCTGATGGTCTGCAGATATGTATTTTAAAGTTCAGAATATAAGAAAAATCTGTAAGTTTTGTCATGAATTTTAACTGCTTGATTTTTCCAACAGATCCCTGTTGGGGTGGAGCAATACACTTTAAGACCAATAGAATCTGCTAGTATTGTCCTGGTGGTGGAAGGTAGTGCTGAAGATGTAGAGGTTAGCCCAGCATGCCCTGGAGAGGTGCCACATGCTACTTCTGTTGAACGTGGTTCAGTATTATTTTTAGTAGCAGAACAGTCATTGACTCTGAAACTCAGATCTGGAACACGTTTCCTTGCCTTTCGTGCTTTATGCATCCTTTAAATTTCAGGGAATTTGAGAGTGCATTATTAAGTAGCTATATATATACACTGTTGAAATTATTGATTAATATTTTACCAGGGTAGTAATGATTGTTATGTGATGCCTTGAAAGAATTTAAGTACATGAATTGTTAAATTTTAAAGTGTTATTGTCTGTAGTAAATTTATTACATGTATGAATTTGCTAAAAGTTATAGAAAGCAGAACACGTTGTCAACTAACTAAACTTTTATCTCTTTAATATTTGTTATGTCTTACCTTTTTTATTATCATAAACTGATCTGCTGTCTATAAGCCTCATTCCTGCTTTAGATAGAAGAAATTCTTGTATCCTCTAATGTGTCTACTTAAAGGATGTAGTTGTGCATTTATTATTCTCAAACCCTTAATATATGACATAAAAATAATTAGAATTGTGTAAATCTAAAGTTTTATATATTTTCATGTTATTTTGAAAATTTTAATTCCTAAGACGAATCAAATCCATATGGCAGTAGAAGATAAGCATTATTTTTTTGTTGTTAAATTTTCATTGCAACTAAAGAATTTGGCTGCATATTTGAGAAAAAAGCATATTTTGGGGCCTTCATTCATCAGTGAAGATATTGGGAAGGAGATATCATAAACCCTCCCAGTAATAATGATGAAGTCCTTCCTGCTACTACTTGGTCAATGTTCTGTGATATGAAGTTTAAAAAAATAGTGTACAGTAGTTCATGTTATTTTTAGCTAGAAGCTTCCACTGCTTGAAGGGCAAAATTTGGCTTGGATCCACATTTTTCAGGTAATGAGAGACTGGTGCTTGGATACTTTAGCTTGTACAGTGCACTACTGTATATTTTATAATTGCAAAATATAAAAATTTATATAAATGCTTTTTTAGTACTGTATTACAGTAATATAAATATGAAGATAAAGATAACATTAGAGTATTTATTTAAATAAAAGGCAGAGATGTAGAAGACTAATAATTAAAAAAAGAATCTAATTTCCTTATGCAAATAAGGAAATCAGTTTTTATCTAGAGCCAAGTAGAAGTGGATTGTGTTATTAGCTGTGATACACACAAAACTGGCCACTTGTGAAGGCCTTCAATTAAGGTAAAATTTCTCAGTATAAGGACACTACCTGATAAGTGAGACTTCCGTATTTTCTAAATCCTTATTCATTAACTTCACTTTTTCATGTGAGGGGCCACCCATGAAATATTCCCATTTCTCACATTGGTGGACCATCGTGGGTTACCTCATTCTTACTCTATCTCATGGATTTAAATTTTTTAATAAATTTATTTAATTTTAACATACAGTATAAACTGTTGTATCTGAGCTCCTCTGCAAAGACAGTGATTATGTATGAGTGAGGTGAAAGTGTTGAATGATGATGAAAGTATTTTCTTTTTGGGGATTTTCTTTCTTTTTTGGGTCACCCTGCCTCGGTGGGAGATGGCCGACTTGTTGAAAAAAAAATGCAGTATATGACATACATGTGTTGTGCTCATATGTGTATTTTGGTAAAAATAAGTCAAGAAGTTAGTTTCTTATTTTATCATGGTAAGTTTGGGTTGTCGCCATTGCCAAGCGATGAGAGGAGCGAATCTCATTGCTGGGGTCCAGGGAATAAACCCTGGACTTTAATATAAAAAATTTATTTAACCCCTTCTCCTGTAAACATTACTAAAGTTAAAAAGAGAAACTTTTGTTTTTCTCTTTGGGCCACCCCGCCTTGGTGGGAAGCGGCCGATTTGTTGAAAGAAGAAGAAGTTTGTAATAATGATTGCTTTTATATTACAAAAACTTTTCAGTTTTTTTTTAATTAAATGGATTTATTTTTTGTATATTATATCAATTTTGGTGCATGTATAGCAGACTAGTCTATTTTTGGTAAAAGTTGGTCAAGAATTTTTTTTCTTTGTTGTTTTGAATTTTTTATAAATAAATACTCTTGCTTTGTTTAGCCAAGAGTGCTTTCACAGATTTTTCCATATTTGCAGGGTCTCTTGGAGCATGATCTTCATAAATATGGAGGTCTCATTATATATATATATGGAACATGTTGCATGGAGTTAAAATTACTGTATAAGGTTTATGATATTAAATGTACTGTGAAAATATGTTATGGCCTCTTAGAATACTCTTATTAAATTTCCACATTAATTAGCATAAATAAATTCATTTATTTTTTTGTATTTTTTTAGAATTAAAAGTTAGAAATAATGGTGGGTAACATAATTCAATTTCTAATTGTTCGCAACATGGAACAACAGTTATTTTACATCATACAGTGCTAGCATGTACATGTATGTTTAAAGATAGTACTGTACATGAAATTATTGCATGTTAATTGTGAAGATTTCTGTTAGGAAATGCAAGAATATTTAGACAATGAATTCAGTAGTTAAATGTGACTAGTATATTACTATGCATCCTGGAGGTCATTCATTCATGTAGAATGTGTCTTAGCATTCTATAACAAAGTGATGACACTTTATCTTTCACATTTATTGTATATACAGTAATCCTTTTGTTCAATAGTAGCTAGCAAATTACTCATACAGTACGTACTTGTCTTTTGCTATTATTTTACTTTTTGATACTTTACCTCTTACATTTAGTAGTTACAGTTAAATCTCTTCTGAAGTATGAGTGTCTAATAATAGATTAATTATGAGAATACAAGCAGATGAAGAGCAATTCTTGAGGGTAGACAGTCGAGTGGGAAGAATGGAGCTAACGTATTTCAGATGATGCTTTAAATGTTTTATTGGTTTAGTTATGGTTATAATGAAGCCATCCAATCGAAGGGGTTTCCAGGAGGAATGAAATATAAACGTAATATTACTAATTATGCTAAAACTAAACTTTCCAATGTGTTGTAGTCAAATAACATTACTTTTTCAGTCATTACTGTACCAACTATTATTTTCCATGGTCAGAGTTCACCCTGCTCTGATGTATCAGAGTGTGACATGGATGTTTAATACTAGATGACCCTGGAAAGTACATGCATTTGATCTGTTTTGAGGGCTAATTTTAACAAGATAGAAGAGTGGACAGAGTAAGAGCAGAATGTAATGGTGGAGATGGTTGATGTGTTAAAAAATATATAAGGATAATGGCAGAGTGTGGGTGGGGAGAGGGATCACCTAAATTGTTTGGGTATGTAGATAGAATCTAAGACTATAGTTTAAGAAATGGAAATATGAGGGTGTGGAAAAAAAGAGGCAGGTTAAAAATGCAGAAGGATGGAGATTGTGTGGAATTGTGAAGGATCGGAGTACATACTTTCCTTAATAGTGTCAGTTAGCATATTGGATAAAAATAATGTACATGGTTATGTAGGTGTAATGAATAATTTACACACAAAAGCCATTCATTGTGATACAAAAATCATATATATTGTAGTTCATCTTTGGCTTTTAAGTGTTACAGTAGTTCTGATACCAGAATAAATTTTTTTATGTATTGCAGCTCTTTCATGGTAGGATTTTATGAATATGAAAAAAAAGCTCCCATTTAATTTCTGAGTTGACAAGCTCTTTGTATTTTTTTATCATTTGCAACTCAGAAATAGTGCATTTTATTTCAAGGGTGCTACAAGGACTACAAAATCAGATATAACCTAAAAATTCATCTTTGTTTATAGGGAATGTCCCTATAAGTTACCTGGTGTTAATGTAGATTACCAATTTAAACCAAAGGACTGTGTTTGTGTCGAGCCGATTTATTTTTTGTGTAAAGTACTACGTAGTAATAAATGAAGCTGGAATTGCAATCCAAACACAGCATTATCTAATAATGCTATTGCTGTATACTGTAGGTTGTTTAGTGCATAAATGAAGTAGTGTAGCATAGATATATATGTTTTTAATACAGCATATTTAAATTATGATGTACCAGTAATACCATTTTATATTATATATTATCCAGGTAGTTTTTTTTTATATTTTCTCGTACCAATTAATCTTAGTTACTCTTGGAAGTACAACCATCTTCATCCACACTTGTCATGCTGTTCTTTATAGAATGTTATGACTAGCCGCTCAATCTTTAATTGACTCTCTCTCTCTTGATTTTTTGTTTCTGTACTTTGTTCTCATATATACATTAAAAAATTGTGGTATACTGTTGTCTGCCTTGCCATCATTATCACTTCAGTGTTTCATCTATAACTTTTCAACCAGTGAAAGTTATTAAGCTCCAACACAGATATGGTAGGCATCTCAAATGGATGACAAATTGTATACTAATTTCAGGTCTTCACTTCACTGTTGTATGTCAGAGTTAAGATTAAAAAATGATTGTAAATGATCTGTAACTTATGTGGGTTTTTTTTTTTTTGTGAAAACATTTTATGGTATTGCCCATCCATTTGTTGATATTGTGTACCTCAAAGATTGTGTTGGGAATATTTTGCATCACTTGTAGTTCTCATCTATTCTGTTTAAGTACAATATACAGTATTATAAATTTGTTAGCATATATTCAGAGAAGGATGATAGATTTTTTATATTTTACATATATTTTAGTTATTGATTCTCTTCTATTTAAGTGTAAAATGTGTGACATTGACATAATCAAAACATCTGGTGAAATGTTTTGCCATCAAATAATTGAGGTAAACTAATGGGTAACTGTATTTGAAAATAAAAAATGAAGGACTGAGTTACTTTAACAATAAACAGATTAAAAAATAGATAATGAACTAGTTTGCTTCAGTTGCCATTGAAATAAAGAAGAGAACTCATTTTCCCACTGATCTTAGGGTATTTTCTATGGCCTAACAGGCTTGCTCTGGAAGGCAGTTAGTTTTCTGCTGAGGTTTTTCTGTTCTTTGCTTTTTCACTTAATATGGCATTTGCCATTTTTTATTTCTGCTTCATTTCTTCTACTTTCTCAGTTATATATGCTTAGTAAGACAGTTCTCATTCTTTACATACATGCAGTCCTTCTTACTGTTTTGCACATATAGTATGAAAGCATCTTTATTTCTTTAGCAATTGTTTTAAGTGTATCTTCAAAAAATTCTTGAAGATGCTTTTAACTATGTAGAAAATTCTACACAAGATCAGTATCTTGGGTTCAATGACCCCTCATGAATTTCGTGCTTTTTTCAAATACAGGTCGGCCATCATTAATCCGGCAATCAGTTATCCGGTTCCATCAGTAATCCGGCACTAATTTTGGCTAGCATAATTTCAAATTTCATCATTATACTGACCCAAATCATTATACTGACTCAAATCATTATACTGACTCAAATCATTATACTGACTCAGAAATTGTGCAGATGGTTGTAAATCCACAGCAGTAAGCCAGTGGAGGAGAAAGCAGTGATGAAAATGAGGAAGATGTAGCAGAAAGTCTCTATTGTAATCCGGCAAAATCACTAATCCGGTACACTACAGGTCCCAGTGATGCCGGATTAGTGATGGCCGACCTGTATAATAATTATAATCCAGTAAGGGTGATCTACTGAGAATAAAGCATCAAATATAAAAGAAATATATATGTGAAAAGAATAACAGTAAGGACAACCATTAAAAAGGCAAAAGGAAAAGACCATCAAGTATACAAAGTTACATTATGAATGTTATGAAAGTAGTACATAAAGCAATATTGAAAGATGGTATAGTCCTTCTATATGTGCATTAAAAAATATGAGACAAATCTGTTTACTATCTAATCTCATTACAGGTACACATTCCTTTCTGAAACCCTTGGGGCCAGTAGTGTTTCGAATTTCAGAATTTTTCAAATTTCAGAATGAAGGTGGGGTCTAGGGCAGCATCCAATAATCAAACATTAACACTGCAGCAAAAACGTATGAATACTCACACTAAGTGGGATAAATAAAGATTACAAATACTACTACAGTTTATTTATAGAGTAATATATTGATAAATTCTCCATGGGGAAGTGGAACAGAATTCTTCCTCCATAAGCCATGCGTGTCGTAAAAGGCGACTAAAATGCCGGGAGCAAGGGCTAGTAACCCCTTCTCCTGTATATATTACTAAATGTAAAAGGAGAAACTTTCGTTTTTTCTTTTGGGCCACCCTGCCTCGGTGGGAAACGGCCGACGTGTTGAAAGAAGAAAGAAAGATATTGATAAATGAAATAATGGGATAATTAGACCAGGAACACGATTCTCAAGTGATGAAGCAACACTATGACAGACGGCATTTTTAAAGACTTAACTGATCACACATTTTCACCATATCGTCTATGGGGACTTTTTCACCTGTGTTCACAATGTTGTTATCACTACTATTCTCATTCTTATTTGTATTTAACACCATTTCTTTAAATCATAAACAGTGGTGGTTCCAACACCATATTCTTCAGTAAGACGCCTCACTGACACATAACGATCAAGATTCTGCAATAGCTCTACTTTCTGCGTTATTGATAACGTCAGATGCTTCCTTTTCTTTTTCTCACTGTTACCCATAGGGGTATCTGCAGCTCTTTTTGACATTTCACAGTGAAATTAAACACAGTCACAAAATATAAAGCAAAAACAAAGTATCAGCGAAAACAACAGACGGACGTGTGAACACTACAAGCCCTGAGACACAACTGACGCCTGTCACTCTGGCTGTTGGTGACTGACGCTCCACACTCCATGAAAAAACTTCGGTTTTCAGAACTTTTTGAATTTCAGATAAAGGAATGTGGACCTGTATTTCCATGCATTTAAATGCACATACTAGTAGTAACTGCTAAATTGCATGGTAGCCAAACCAACATACCATGAAAATTTCCTATGTATCATGATGAGGTCTGATTTTGGGGAGTAAAAATGGTGATAAATGTATTTAGGAAACAGTGTTTTCCATTGTGCTTAAGTAGAGAGAGAGTGTGTATTGGTAGATGTACTCTAGTTTTTAAGTTTATTTTGAGTACAGTTAAATACTAATTTTTTGTAATTCATTTAATCCAGTATTATCAATATGATTAGTGTATGTTAGCAGTTTTAGCATACTGATATATTATTTACCTGTATAATAATGTTTGATCATTCATAGTTTATTGTTTGCTTTTGGAAACGTTTCGCCAACCAGTGTCTTCCCCAGTTCAATACAGAGAAGAATGATTGGTGATCGGTAGGAGTTTGAGGTAATCAGTCCCTCAGACTGGAGTTGATGTGATCAGTCCATCAATCTTGATAAAAGTACACGTGTCTAATTTATTTGGCCACTTGTATCTTAGCAGTCTGACAATATTTCACATAACTCAGTAGCCATGGTAAAAAAATGTGTGACTAGCCTTACAAAAAATAAGGTAAAGCTGTATTTTTGAATGTGGATATAGCTTTATAGGTTAAACAACATTCCAAAATTCTTCTGAAATCCTTTGAGATTTTTCTTCCATTTTGAAAAATCCTAGATGACTTTGTAAAAAAAAAGAAAAGTCAGATTTGCTAGAAATAGTGCTGGTCAACTATAATAGGTTGACCCCAGTGTAATGTGCTTTATTTTCAATGTTAAACTGCTCTGTATAACCCTTGTGGTTTAGCGCTTCTTTTGATTATAATAATAATAATTTCAATGTTAAATAAATTAGATGTGTGTTCAGGTGCAGCATTTTTTAAAATATGTAAAAAACAATTGCAAAACTCCACATTTGTTATAATAATAATAATAATATTTTATTTCATTGCAAGTTTACATCAAGATTTTGTAATTACAATATAGAATTGAAGTGCAAAGAGAGCCACTATCATGCCATGGCATTATGGGCAGACTTACTGACGACTTATAGACTACTTAATACTAGAGAAATTGATAATTTTGTTATAATTAAAGATAGCTTATGTTTATAGCAGATAATAAGTTTACTCAAATTACAATCTGAGGATTTTACATTTTGACAAAGTGTTTTGTAAGATGGTTATATCAATAGTAAATATTGCAATTATATTATGGGTAAATAACACTGAGCATTGTTGAAAGTAGTTTACAGTATGAGTATTTAGTTTAGGGTGAGTAGGTGGTTTTTGATAATCTTAAATTGATGCTCAGGCCAGGTTTTCTGGTAATGAATTCCAGATTTTGGGGCCCTTTATGTGAATAGAGCTTTTACACAGGGTGATATGAACTTGGGGTATATCAAAAAGTGATCTGTGTCTTGTGTTATGGTCATGGGTCCTGTTAAAGTTGGTGAGGAGAATTTTGAGTGGAGGGTTTATATTTGAGTGTAGAGTAGGCACAAGAATAAGTGTGAATGTTCTTTACGGTGAGTAGTTTTAGACTTTCAAATATTGGTGGAGTGTGCTGTCTAGAGTGGGAATTTGTTATCATTCTGACTGCAGCCTTTTGTTGGGTTATGAGTGGTCTAAGGTGATTTAATGTTGTTGATCCCCATGCACAAATTCCATAGGTGAGATAAGGGTAGATGAGTGAATGATACAGAGCAAGGAGAGCTGTTTGAGGCACATAGTAGTGTATCTTTGATAGAATGCCTACTGTCTGAGATTTTCTTGGAAATTTGTTGTATGTGTGTTTGGAATTACATAAAATGTTACAAACATTTTGTGTTTAAGCAATTAAATCCAAACATATATGTATTAAAATCTTTCTGCTATATTTACCTTTGAAATGTATACTGTACAGTAAATGCTTTTGGTTGTGCATTTCACCATAGTGATACTAGTAATTCAAGTTCAAATTCAAAATATTTCAAATTATTGCACAACAAAATATAATAATTGGAAAGCCACAGGATGTGCAGCATTTCAGGCAAACCTGGACTAGTATTTAGACTTTTTTTTTTTAAGAAACCAGTTAAGAAACAGTTACAAAAATATTCATTAAAATAAAATATTGTAAGTTGACTAGGTGTAAAAGACTGAGTGTTGCAAGTGTATGAAATTACAGTACAATGTAAGGTAAGTTATCTCGTTGCAGCAGCAATGTCAAAATGAAGGAATAGTAACATGTGGTGCAATGTATGGGAGTTGAAAGTAGCAGAATGAAAAATACAGGGTGATGAATAATGAATGAAAACTTAACAAGCAGGTTTCAAAATGTTATTTGATATACAGTAGTATATTACTGTCATGAATTACAGAATGGCTAACAATAAAAACTCATTAAAATAAACTACTCTGTCTTATTTGTAATATAAATTAGACAAATTGATTGGAACTGTGTGACAGGAAATCTTGTCTAAGTGACTTTCTTGATACGGTTCAGGATTGCTTTTTAAAACAGTTTGTGACAGAGCCAACTAGAGGAAACAACCTGCTTGACTTAGTTCTTGCCAACAATGAATCACTAATTAATAATCTTGAAGTTAAGGATGAGCTTGAGGAAAGTGATCATAAATCACTTAGTTTCAATATATCATGGAATTACCCAAATAACTGCAATCAAGTCTCTGTCCCAGACTTCTGCTTGGCTGATTTCATGGGACTGAGAAATTACCTGGATGGGCTGAATTGGAATGACCTGAGTATGGGTCAGGTAGGTGGTGATGGTTGCCAATACGACGTTTTTCAGAGCATAGTTCTAGCTACCCAGACAACTTCAGTTCTGAGTAGGGAAATTAGATCTAACAAAAATGATTCCAAATTGATAAACAATAGATTAAAACATCTCATTAGTCAAAAGAGAGGCATATATAGGCATATCAAAAGAGGGGATGGGCAGTTAAGAAATCTATATATTCAATTAAAGAGAGAAATAAAAAATGGAATAAGAAAAGCAAAAAGGGATTCTGAGGCTAAAGTTGCAAGGGTTTTGAAGACTAACCCAAAAGGGTTCTTTCAGGTATACAGAAGTAAGATTAGGGACAAGATAGGCCCCACTTAAAAGTAACTTGGGTCAGATCACTGACAGTGATAAGGAAATGTGTGAAATTTTCAACACTTACTTCCTCTCAATTTTTACTCGGGAAGATACTAGCAAAATTCCAGAAATAAATTATGTAGAACAGGATGCTAATAAACTATGCACGATTGAGGTAACTAGTGATATGGTCCTCAGACAAATAGAGAAATTAAAACCTAACAAATCCCCATGCCCTGATGAACTGTTTGCAAGGATTTTAAAGAAATGTAAAGAGGAACTAAGCAAACCTTTGGGTAATCTTTTCCTCATATCACTACAAACTGGCATAGTGCCAGACAAGTGGAAAATGGCAAATGTAATACGTGTACCTATTTTCATGGTAATGAATATGATATTGTGTATATGGACTTCAGTAAGGCTTTTGATAGAGTTCCACTTAAGAGGCTATTGAGGAAACTTAAGGCACACGGAATAGGAGGAAAATTTTTTTTCCTGGGTAGAGGCATGGTTGACAAATAGGCAGCAGAGAGTTTGCATAAATGGGGAGAAATCAGAGTGGGGGAACATCACAAGCGGTGTTCCACAAGGGTCAGTGTTGGGCCCTTTGTTGTTCACAAAAATAAATGACATAGATGAGGGAATAAATAGCAACATAAGCAAATTTGCTGGTAACACCAAAATAGGCCATCCAATTCATTCTAATAAGGACATTAGAGCACTCCAAGAAGATTTGAATAGACCGATGCAGTGGTCGGAGAAGTGGCAGATGCAGTTTAATATAGAAAAATGCAAAGTTCTAAATGTTGGACAGGAAAATAACCATGCCACATATAAACTAAATAATATAGATCTTAATATTACTGATTGCAAAAAGAATTAAGGAGTTCTGGTTAGCAGTAATCTGAAACCAAGACAACAGTGCATAAGTGTTTGCAATAAAGCAAACAGAATCCTTGGCTTCATATCAAGAAGCATAAATAATAGAAGTCCTCAGGTTGTTCTTCAACTCTATATATCTTTGATTAGGCCTCATTTACATTATGCTGCACAGTTCTGGTTACCGTATTACAGAATGGATATAAATGCACTGGAAAACGTACAGAGGAGGATGACAAAGTTGATCCCGTGTATCAGAAATCTTCCCTATGAGGATAGACTGAAGGCCTGAATCTGCACTCTCTAGAAAGACGTAGAATTAGGGATGATATGATTGAGGTGTATAAATGGAAAACGAATAAATAAAGGGGATGTAAATAGCCTGCAAAAAATATCTAGCCAAGACAGGACTCGCAGCAATGGTTTCAAGTTGGAAAAAATCAGATTCAGGAAAGATATAGGAAAGCACTGGTTTGGTAATAGAGTTGTGGATAAGTGGAACAAACTTCTGAGTACTGTCATAGAAGGTAAAACGTGTAGTTTTAAAAATAGGTTAAATAAAGATGTGGGTGGGTGTGAGTTGGACCTGACTAGCTTGTGCTACTAGGTCTGATGCTGTGCTCCTTAAGTGGATGTGACCTGGACCTGACTAGGTTATGTTAGTGGCATAAGCCAGTAGGCGACTTGGACCTGCCTCGCATGGGCCAGTAGGCCTGCTGCAGTGTTCCTTCTTTCTTGTGTTCTTATTTTAATCAAATGTTATTTAAACAAGGATGATTATAGACCCAAAGTACTTAATGAACAGTATCAGTGACAGGTTTCATGCATGTGGATTTATCATTCATAAGGCATTTTTTAATCAGTGGTGTCTAAGACGGGAGCTGAGTCTTGATCCTGACAAACGCAACTGTGAGTAGAGGAAACCATACGGAGTTGGATGTCAAGAGGCATAGTGTACTGTACTTTCCTGTGATGAAAGACAGTTACTTTGTTCATTGCAATGATGGCATTCCTGCCATGAAAATGGCTGGAAAAGGTATTGTACATAGTTTAGAAAATGATCCCCACAGCTATGTAGAACATGGTATTCTGACTGAAATAATATAGAGGTCAATGAGTGACTCAAGATCCTAGAGATAGCAGCAGCCATTGTCTTTGAAGACATCTGATCTACAAGATACTTCTGCAACATTTACCCAGGAGGAGACAACACAGATCAATGATGTTTCACTTGTACTAGATACATTAACTTGTTTCTTGGACAAAATTAAATCCTCCTCCAAAAACTCATAATGTGATGTTTGTGAGAGGAAGCATGCAGATCTGGACAAACCACGCTCTCTTGTTCATTTCATATACTGTAACGGTGTTAGTACAGTTGTATGTATGTATGTATATATATTATTTTTTTTTTCAACAAGTCGGCCGTCTCCCACCGAGGCAGGGTGACCCAAAAAGAAAGAAAATCCCCCCAAAAAATACTTTCATCATCATTCAACACTTTCACCACACTCATACATAATCACTGTCTTTGCAGAGGAGCTCAGATACGACAGCTGATATATATATATATATATATATATATATATATATATATATATATATATATACACACACACACACACACACACACACACACACACACACACACACACACACACACACACACACACACACACACACACACACACACACACACACACACACACACACACACACACACACACACACACACACACACACACACACACACACACACACACACACACACACACACACACACACACACACACACACACACACACACACACACACACACAAAAACACACACACACACACACACACACACACACACACACACACACACACACACACACACACACACACACACACACACACACACACACACACACACACACACACACACACACACACACACACACACACACACACACACACACACACACACACACACACACACACACACACACACACACACACACACACACACACACACACACACACACACACACACACACACACACACACACACACACACACACACACACACACACACACACACACACACACAAAACCCCCACACACACACACACACACACACACACACACACACACACACACACACACACACACACACACACACACACACACACACACACACACACAGAGAGACAGACAGAAGCAGAAGTGGCCAGAAGGGCTCGCGCGAGCAGGGCGAAGCTACTGATCATGGGTGACTTCAACCATAAGGAAATTGATTGGGAGAACTTGGAGCCACATGGGGGCCAAGAAACGTGGAGGGCTAAGATGCTGGAGGTGGTACTGGAAAATCTCATGTACCAACACGTAAGAGACACTACCAGAGAGAGAGGAAATGACGAACCAGCGAGACTGGACCTAGTATTCACCCTGAGTAGTGCAGATATTGAGGACATCACACATGAAAGCCCCCTTGGGGCCAGTGATCATATGGTTCTAAGTTTCGAATACATAGTAGAGTTACAAGTGGAGGGGGAAGCAGGAAGGGCTGCACAAATGAAGCCAAACTACAAGAAAGGTGACTATGTGGGCATGAGGAACTTCCTGCACAGAGTTCAGTGGGACAGAGAGATGGCAGGGAAGTCAGTAGACGAGATGATGGAATATATGACAACAATTTGCAAGGAAGCTGAGGAGAGGTTTATACCCAAGGGTAACAGGAGAAGCGAAAAGACAGGATGAGCCCATGGTTCACCCAAAGGTGCAGGGAAGCCAAAACCAAGTGTGCAAGGGAATGGAAGAGGTACAGAAGGCAAAGAACCCCGGAGAATAAGGAGAGCAGTCGTAGAGCCAGAAATGAATATGCACAGATCAGAAGGGAGGCCCAAAGACAGTACGAGAATGACATAGCAGCGAAAGCCAAATCTGACCCAAAGCTGCTGTACAGCCACATCAGGAGGAGAACAACAGTCAAGGACCAGGTGATCAGGCTGAGGAAGGTAGGAGGGAGGTCACAAGAAATGACCGGGAAGTGTGTGAGGAGCTCAACATGAGATTCAAAGAGGTGTTCACAGAGGAGATAGAAGGGCCTCAGAAAGGAGGAGAGGTAGGGTACACCATCAAGTGCTGGACACAATACACACAAATGAGGAGGAAGTGAAGAGGCTACTAAGCGAGCTAGATACTTCAAAGGCGATGGGGCCAGATAACATCTCTCCATGGGTCCTGAGAGAGGGGGCAGAGGAGCTATGTGTACCCCTAACAACGATCTTCAACACATCTATCGAAACAGGGCAACTACCTGAGGTTTGGAAGACAGCAAATGTAGTTCCAATTTTTAAAAAGGAGACAGGAACGTAGCACTAAACTACAGACCAGTGTCACTGACATGTATTGTATGCAAGGTCATGGAGAAGATAGTCAGGAGAAGGGTGGTTGAGCACCTAGAAAGGAATGAGCTTATCAACGACGGCCAACACGGTTTCAGGGACGGAAATCCTGTGTCACAAACCTACTGGAGTTCTACGACAGGGTGACAGCGATAAGGCAAGAGAGAGAGGGGTGGGTAGATTGCATATTCTTGGATTGTAAGAAGGCGTTTGACACAGTTCCACACAAGAGATTAGTGCAGAAGCTGGAGGACCAGGCAGG